>CAAKHC010015157.1:0-11793 GCA_901007825.1 Macroramphosus scolopax
ATGTATCTGAAGGACCAGTGGACAGATTCTGTTGAGTGTTGAGGTTGACGTCTGCTTCCTCCACCGACTTGCATATTCCAGCATCCATCTGCAGTCTGTCGGGTGATTCTGGAGGTTCAGGAGTCACTTCACTCTGGACTTTGCTGGACTTCTGCTTCTTTTTTAAGCCCAAACATCATTGTGAATAGATGCGTCTTCTGCCAGCACGTCTCAGCTGCCTCACATCCGTCCTCCATCTATGTAAAGCAACAACTATACAATACATCTGGTGGTGCGTCGACCTCGTCCCTCTTTCTGTCCCAAGGACTGAGTGTTTTCCCACAGAGTGGCACCGAAGGCTGAGCCCATTGTTTCACGCTGCAAGGAAACGGGGAGGGACGAGGAGGCGAGCTGACTTCCTGGCTGCCAAATCAGGGTGTATGTCAGTGAGAATAAAGCCGAGGAGACGGCTCTGATCAACTGTGTATCCTAGCGACTGACTTCAGCTTCAATTATACAGGTTTTGCAATAATCCTCAAAGTGTAACGCCTCATTAACTTTATAACAAGATATCACAATCTATTTTTTCAGTTTCATTTGTTGCCCCTCATGAACAGAGATGGTGGGAGTCAGTCCTTCAATGTACCTCGTTTTATAAGCGATAGTTTAAGATGCATAAATAAAAGATGTATCCTGGAGGCATTCCGGGGACGATGCTCTCATGTTTCTATTGTCTTCGGGGGCGACGGGACTAGTCTATATATAGATATGTGCCATATAGAATAGTAATAAACACGTTAAGAGACATAAAAACACACAGGAGGCAGATTACATTGCTATACATGCTGCTAAGCACTAGTTTGCAAGAGTGTATATCTTGAATGAGAATTTATAATCCTCATTATTACATAATACAATAATCTGATGTATAGTTTGTGTATTTTCTCTCCACGTCATTGTGCATTCCTTCACTCCAGTAAGACGCTACAATACTGTACTGTTGCTCTGGAGTGCAGGCCGGCTCCTCGTGAATAACAGCTCTGTCTTTTTAAATGCTATGCAGAGAGGGGTGTGTTTGTAGCAACAGACATCCTTTGGGAGCGGTGTGGTGTAACTCAGGGGGCAGAGGCAACAGCCGTGTTCCCAGGGACTCAAAAATAGTCTTGAAAAGGCAGAGAAAAGCCGCTATTGAGGAATGCGACCCAAAGTGAAGCTGTGCATTTTGGGGATCCAGTTTGGAGAGTTCCTGCCGGACCATGTTTCATATATTCAGCAGATCGTAAGTTGGAATTGAGTTTGTGAGAGTTTGTTCATGTGCTTGTTGCTGTGGATGGTTGGAGCACAGCTGCATGCTGCTGTTCACGGAAACCTCTGGTCTTCGTGTTGGACTCCACACACACTGCAGCTCCATTTAACTGTTTTCTACGCGCTCATGTGCTGTAAAGTTCTTCCTGTGTGAATTGCAAAGCTAAAGAAAGGTTCGGGAGAGTTAATTAAAAAGGAGAAAAAAGTGCAGCACAGCGAAGCAGTCGGAGAAGAAGGAGCTTTGGAGGAGAACAAGGACATGTTTAGACTTGAACATGAAACTATTCAGTGCCAGAGGCAGATCTTCAGCTTTGGAGAGCAGATAGGATGCTGATATTGACGGAATGCTTCACAACTTACAGACAATTATGTGCAAAAGCAGCCTGTCAGAAAGCAGTTTTTATTTTATAACATCTTGAGCTCTGAAGGCCTGAACGTCGTGGGAAAAGTTCAGAAATCCTTTCTGCCATTATAGTTTTGCCGTGTTGTTGCGTGGGAAGAAATTCTTTGCCTTTTCTTTTTTTCTTTTTTTCTTTTTTTTTTTTCTCCTCATGAACTGGAGTGTTTGCCTGTTCCTTTGTCCAATGCCACAGGGGTGTTTGAATATTCAGGTCAAGAAGTGAGGAACACACTTCCTCATCTCCTCTGCTGCTCTTTTTTTTTTTTTGCACATGTAGTCATCAGTTCCCCGAGCACAGTTATGTAACAGTTCAGGAGACAAGGCTTTCTTTCTTTGAACTATTTGTATTTTCCTCAATTTGTTTGCCTGAAAAGATTGCGGCTCTGTGTGTCTTTGCATTGCAAACATACAGAGGACATGGGTATATATAACTCTATATACACACCAGAGCACCAGAGCACAGATGTGCTCACCACTTCCATGACCTTAGCGTGCCTTCAGTCCTCTCATGGCCACAGCTGAGTCATACCCACTGATATGTCACTGTCTTGGCCTCTGTTATTGTCTGTGAGGGCTCTGTGTCTGAAGCCTACATATATTTACACTGCTAATGTAATTAAATAACAATTCAATTATGTATAACAAGAAGAAAATGTGCACGATGTTGGTATATCCACCGGCCTTTTCCAGCGTGGCCGGTTCCTGCCAGGAAATGATCTCCTCTCCTGCTGTTTCCCAGTAAAATCAGCTTCTGATGTCGACCAATCAAACCAGACGTAGGGATGCTGGATGGCCGGAAGCCAGATGATGGGTCACTTAATCGGAGAGATACTGGTCCTAATTAAAATAGTCTTACTGCGGGGAGGACTATTTCATTTAGTCTGTTCTTTACTGCTGCCGCACTCCTCCCTCTGCAATGCTGTTTAATGAGTGGAGATTCTTTTGCATAGTTATTTTAATTATGTATTAATTTGTTTCAAAGTGATCGGTAACAAGATGTTTCCTTTGTTATGCGGTCTTAAGGTTTAAAGTAATGAATCAGACCAGACCTGCCAAGTTTGTGTTTCAGCTCAGCGTTCTCGACAGCAACCCGCCATTATCGACGACATTCTTCAACAAATCAGGCTGATTCATCCGGGGCTGATTGATTCCTTCACAGTGTGGACACGTTAAAGCTGCTTTCATTCTGCTTAGTTGATCACGATAAATGACATCAGGTAGATGGACTGAATGTGGCTTAAAGGTGTTTGTAAAACATCTCGTTCTTCACATTCCTAACCAATAGGGGGCAGCGCATCAGGAGAAAGTCATTAACGGTGTATGATTAGTTCCTTTATAAGCTAATGAGTGGCAGTATCAGACCAGTCAATTATATCTTGTCTCACCTCCGAATTATTATTATTTCTACTAAGTTCCATGTTTGTGAAATCTATTTCATTTTATGTTTTTTTTATAACTTTTGAGATTTCTAATTGACCCCTGTACATCCGAATGGAGCGACTCAGTGTTCCCTCTTGTGGTACAACATGTTATTACAAGACAGGACAGATTGACACTAGCTTGATTTTACAGCAACAAAACAAACCATTAAATGACAGTTGCAGCTTTGCAGGTAGAGACTACGTACATGAAAGAGTTGCTGTCCACTGTGATTGTCCACACTGGCCTGGAGGAGACTGTATAACATTTAAGTGTCCTGCAGTCCTACTTAGTTTTTGTTTTTATTATGTTTTTCGGCTGCAGTGACACTACTTCCTCTGCCCCCTCGCTCCCATCTCTGGCAGCGTCTTTACATGTACGCCAGCGATATGACTCCTCGGGGTGTGTGAAAGTGTGAACTGTGCCAAGGACATGAAGTCATGTGACTTCATGAAGTATTCCACCAGGCTGTATGACAGAAACTGTGCATTCTAATGAAGACACATAGCTCTTTGTTGCTATTCCCAAATCTACTGATCATGGTGCAGTGGTGACTTCCCAGAAGGCTGTTAGTTATTAGCATCACCTTTGCCCTCCGATGCGACCAGTCAATAGTGTGACCTTTGACCCTAACCCTATTTGTGAATAGAAATATTGATAAACCGCCACGGAATGTGAGACAAAAAGGCTTTTGTACTGTTGAAGCTGCATTATATGATCTGATGACTCTTACAGTTCTCTTGGGAGGAGGAACATGATGAGGAAGAGGAACGCAACGCATGAGTCACATCCTGCAGAGCTTTGATTACAACCTCTACATGATGACTATAATAGTTGCAAATGTTAGAATCGACACAGTTCCCACTGATCGTCACAGGTAATTGGCACTTTGTCTTGTGCAGCTGCTGGTGTGAGCTTCTGTGTCCAGCGGTTGTATCGGCGGCCAGCTGCTCTGCTCTCTCTAACTCAACACACGACCTCAGAGCCAAACCCCAGCCGACCCGCCCGCTCCGCAGCAGCTCCTCGCCGTTCCATATTGGTGTCCTGCAGTGAGCGTCCTAGCAGATGTTACACTGAATTACCTCCCAGCCTAGCGGGAAGCTACGCTCTCACTGTAATCAAGCTGTGCATGAATGCATGTGTGTATGTGTGTGTGTGTGTGTTACCAGACAGCCGGGCTCGGTGGCTGGGTTAGCTCTTCCAACAGTTGTTCTCCAGCCACCTGATCTCAGTCTGCAGCCAAACTTTCTCACAATGTAGTGTGTTTGCCAAATGCTCTGAGTCAGGCATCCCTGAAATAGAGGCCAGTATGAGCTGCACATTTCTTAAATCCAAATGCTAAAGCTAACCCCCCTCCTTTCCTGTTTGTGTGTGTCTCTTTTCTTTCTGCAGGGAGGGGTCGGCCTGCATGTGCCTCATTCTTGCCTTAAAAGCTTCCTTCCTCCCTGTAAATGAAAGGCCGTCTTTGTGCGAAGGATTGCTTCTATACTTTGAGCTAATGTGTGCACCCATCTATAGGTCCAGCCAGCTCTCTAAAGTGGTCACACCATCAGTTTTTATTCTCTTGTTTGGTGCAGCGATGCTTGGAGGCACTGTCGTTCTCTTCCCTCTTTCATAACCTCTCTTTTGTCTCGTGTGCATTAGGCGGCTGGCTGTGAAAGAGCCTAAAGAGGCGATGTTGTCAAACAGCACAGGCGGTGCAAAGTCCTAATGTACGTGTACAGACTTGACTGTGCCCACTCATATATGTTAGCCATCTGTTTAAATGTACATCCTTTTCCTCACAGTACGCCGCAGCCAAACCGAACTCACAGAGGTCACGGATGAATGCGCAGGAAGGGGATTTTGATTGAGAGTGTCAGTCAAGATGTGAGGTGTGGATATTTCTTTTAAGGGTTATTGGCAGAGGGAATGGTAGCGGGGGCCATCACATTAGCTGCTGCAACTCAAGCTCAGATCCCCCCTCCACCCGTCCCCAGGGATCATTCTCTCATTTGTGTCTGACTTTGACAGCGAATGAGGTTCGCCCCGCTGTTCTGTTGGCCGGATCTTATAGTCACCCTGATTGGCGTTTGGGGCGTCAAGGCCACATGTCAGCGGTTCAGCATCCTGTTCTGCACCAGCAGCGACTGACAGGATCCCTCTAGACTAACCCTGTTTCAATCTCTTACAACGGGCCAGACGTTTGAGTCGTTGCCATGTATTCTCACACTACTCGTCAGCCGCCTGTTCACTCCAACGCCGGTGAAAATCAACAGAAGGCAGCGGGTTGATGCACAGGAACATCTCTGCAGGACTACTGCAAAGGCAACGGGTTTGGCTTCGAGCAGCCACGTGAGCAGCATACCCATTACTAATAGACTGAGTAAGCAATAATCAAATAAATACATATTGAAGACATGTATACACATTAATCACACTGGGAAGTCCTGTCGGAGCGTTTTGAAACATACTGCTTGATGACACATGCTTCAGCCTCCAGTGAGTTAGGATGAAAGATATTTTCATCCCACAAGCAGAACAGAGGAGGACTGTTGTAAAAGCTGTATCCGTCTGAACCTGTTGGCATGTGCAGCCTTAAAAATAATGTCTGGAAGAACAGCGTTGTAGGTCAGATCGCAGGCAGCGTCTGTCTTCAGTCATCAGTCTGTTCTGTAGAAACAGACACATGAGCAGAAGATACTGATTTAGAATATGTCCAAGTCCACAGTAAATAGTCATTGTCCTGCTGCAGTACACACAACATCTACCACAAGGCTCCAACATCCCTGAGCTCAGAGAGTCGCATTATTTGAAAAAGGGGGAACCACATGTGCCTGGATCAAATGAGCGATCGGAGGTCTCTGCAGTGTGACGGACTCGTCGTTGTTTCACCGAGGCCTGTGGTCCTTTCCACTGAGTCAGCGCTCAGGCAGTGGAAATAATGGACACTTTATTGTGCGAAGCTCGATGCATGAATAATGGCTTATTTGTCCGCTCGCCCGTCTCTGCGGTGCGTGTGTTGCACAATGAAGCCTGAACATTTACTGCGAGATTGTGTTTTTTTTTTCTGTGAGCTGGGATGCGTTCCACTTCGGTGTTTGAGTCGGGGCCCAGGTGGTCGCCGGGCGGGCGGTGAAGCTGGCTGGACAGAGCGTGTCGATTTGAGCACGATATACGAGCCAGCTGTTGGGAGCCGGCACCAATAGGATGTCTGACCATCGTCCTAAGTGCACTACGACAGTCATCTCACCTGACCTCATACCAACATGCTGCCAAGCTCATTTTATAATACATATAACATATACATGTTGAAGGAACGTTCCCTACGAGGGTCTGAGGACCGAGGGCGTCGTACCCATTGATGCATTGTGATTTGGGCTGTAAGGACTCAATTGAACTGATTTAAGAGTTCTCTTATCTGCCTGTCTCTAATACTGCCACATGATATTCATGCTTGTATTTAGCCTCGCATCATCAATATGCTTTGATGATGGCGGTAGAGAGCTGTCAATTAATCCCTTCACAATCCTCTTTGTGTTGTGCTTCAGTGACGGTGTCATCTTAGTCTAAGTGTGTGCATTGTGTTCCCCTCATGTTAATGTCACATATTGATGTAGCTGATGGTTTTGTGTTCAGCAGCTCGCTGTGCTGCAGGAAGGATCCCACCTCCGTAGTAACAAGGTATATATTGTGTCTGGAGCTGTGAGCGAGCTCACGTCTGCTCGTTCCCGTCTCTAATTGTTGATGTGCATGCTCACCGGCACTTCCACCCGCTCATGTCAACCTCATGTTTTGCTCTCAATGTTTTTGCAAGAGAGCATTGTGGATGATGAAAAGTTGAGCAATCCAGTGGCAGTCTGTACGTGGAGAGCGTGTTGATGGTTGCCGGTGTGAAGGCAGAGCAGGGCGACGACCACAGTAAACACAAGACGAGCATTAACAGAGGCCACAGAGAGGGTGTTACAGTAGCACTGCAATGTTGTCGTAGCACATGTGGTTTTACGGAAACAATGCTCACTCCTGTTGCAACCCAGTAGGATGTGACATTTCAGAGCTCTGATGTTCTGGTTTCCTTTAACTCCGTCTATCTGGAGCTATCGGGGCAAACACTGTCCCTGGTGGTGCAGCCAGCTCGCCAGCAACTCGGCATGCTAGAAGTCTGAGTCCTCTGACGCCTGTATGGGCCCAAGTTTTCAGACTATATCAGATCATAGAGACGCTATCAGATGAACTCTTTTGTACAGGAGCACACTGGGTGCAGCCCAGACACTCTCGGCATCCATTACTCTGCACTGCCCAACCCAGTTCTTCCCCTTTAACTGAGTTTGTATTGAACCTCGGCAGAGCAAAGACTCCTGCTGTCAGACGTCCTCAGGAAGGATCGAACGTTAATGTTAGTGGCACAAATCACAGGATGATTCATCTCTAAAATCTAAGTGTTCCTGCAAAGTCTTTAAGTTATATTTCAGGGTTTGGAGGTAGCTTGAATATGAACATTGTACTTGTTTTTCTACATGTTGTTTCATCCGCTCATCAATCTCCATCACTCATATTAACCAAAAATCTTTCACTAATGAAAACGAAGCAACCGTTTGTTTTCTTTTGGCTTCAAATTAGCAAAGATTTATTAAAGCATACAATCGCAGTAGCAGTATACATTCTGCTCACAGCAGTGTTGACATGAACAAGTTCATTGAGGCTGGGCTGAATTATTTGGTTTGTTTACCTCGAAAGTGGCAGAAAAGTGCTTTAAATGTCCATTAGATATAAAACTCAACCATCCTCTTTATGTAACTGTGCTGCAGCAATGCAGGGAGTTCTTCACTCATCGTCCAACTGACAGCACTGATTATACAGTGAGTGTTTCCATCCATCCATATTCCCAACTACTGCATCAAAAAGACAAAGTTTAAATGAGTGAAGGAAAGTACTGCAGAACCATTTGACTGAGCTGGAAACGCTGCCACATAAAGAGGAACAATGTGTGGATGGAAGCAGATGGACGAGAGGACCCACTCATGAACAACACACCTTGCACATCTGGACCAACAACCCCCCCGAGTCCTCACGATCACACAAACAGTCGTTTGTTTCCGAAAGTATTCTGTCGTTTGCGTCCACTTCACCTGCTTTGAGCTGTTTAGACGACTAAAGCAACGTGTGTGTGTCGGAGAAACAAGGTAGTGAAAGCAGAGGGAGGGCAGGATGGAGAGATGTGCACCAGAGAGTCCAGCTAACATAAACTAGACACCCCATCTCGGGTAAACAGTGATGCAGGAAAGAGAGGATGAGACTGAAATTGGATATTTGGAGGATTGTCAAGGACAAAGAGGGAACGTTTGCTGAAAATAGAAGATGTCGGGTGGAGGGAAAACAAAGCGGTGGAGGAGTCCGGTGATGAGGCTGTGCGTGTGAATCCAGTCGTTACGTGCCGCGGCCGTCTGACACGAACGGCGTGTCAAACCTGGGTGATTCAGAGGTGAGGAGCAGATCCTCCGACGCTCGGCGCTCTTTCATTGTCATTATTACAAAGTGGCTTTAAATTGCACATTACGGTGCAATTTAATCCAGTAGCAGCAGAGAGTTGACAGGCGGCGTTATCATCCATCAACGCTCACAGTCTCCCACCATTTCAACTGACACTAATGTTCTTTGGAGACGGAAATGCTGAGCGATCACAATGGAAGAAAAGAATATATTAATTTTTGACGATGCTTTTTTTCTTATTATTTGACTCCTCAAAATCTGCAGCAAACAACCCTGACGGTCCGTCAGAGGAAAGGTTCTTCATGCTTCCTGTTTGTTGGAGCTAAAGTATCAAACATGTGCTATTAGTAAATGAAAATGTCTGATATCATGTGTTTTTCTTTGCATTGTGGTGCTGTTATAATTATTATAAGATACGTGTAGGTCATCTGGCATGGGGAGGTGCGTCCTCCCGCCTCCCGAGGGACCGCTGGCGATCGGATCTCACCTGCTCACTCCGTATGCAGATGTTCTCACAAATCAGCCATCACGCAGGTTCAGGGATTGTTGACTGTGCTCCGGCTCCCTTCCTGTTCCTCACAGCGCTCGATAGCCCCCCGTCTCCCCCCCCGTCTCCCCCACTCCTCCGCTCACTTTGACTGGCTCTCTGTTCTGCCCAGTACCCAGCCAGCCAATCAAAAAGCAGAGCTGTGTGCATAAATGCTTCCTCTGCAGGCAAGGAGCTGCTATAACTGGATTCTGATTGTAAAGATATCCACGAGGTGCCTGCACACGTTTTTTTTTTTTTGTGTGCATAAGAAATAAAAAATAATTTCCACATTGGACAGAGGATTTGACGACAAAGCTGGTTGACTACACAAAAGGCTGCATGCAGTTTCTGATCTGCCGTTACTGTATCTTTCCCTGGAATGCTCTGCTTTAGTCCACAGACATACAGTGGCCACACACACATACATGGGATTAGTGTGTAAAGCTAGTAATTGACCCTCTGTCGTCTTTGTCCTGCCTCTGTTGGGGGCTGATGTTTGCGTAGCTGCTTACAACCCCCACTAGCATGTTTAGCTTTTTATCCTCTTATCATTGTGGGGCTGATTGGACGGCGGGTGAGGTCGATGCTTAATGGAAAAGCGAAAAGAGTTCCAAAGGCTGTTTGATTCTGTATGCGACTCCCTTTTTCATTCAAGTAGATATTGAATAGAATCGAGCTGAATATTCGGCTGAATGTGACTCATGCACGTTTAAAAAAACACAGAAAGTAGGGCGACAGCAAACAGTTGAAAGCTCTTTACTTTTCCACCTAATCTGCTCCGGCTAAAAATGGCCAAGAACCGGGTCTCATGTCTGTCCTGACAGAATATTGAACGCTTGCTGAGGTGAACTCCTCTCTGGGGGTTATGAGAACACTGATGATCGTGTGGTCTGTGTTTGACATCAACAGACCACCTGGTCTGATCCTTTCAGTTCATTATAGTCAGTGGTGCCTAGTTGTTGAGGCTCAGCAGCAGTTTGTCATTATTACTTTGTCATTCATTCGTTCAAAGTTGTGAAGCCACATCAGCAAGTGAGCTTCGAAGAGGTCGCATGAACATGTGCTGATACACTGCGCAAGCTTGTCATGCTGAGTGTTTACCACAGGCCAGTCAAGCGTCCTCTCCTCGTCATCCTCACACTTTCTTCGCTCGCCATGAACACTTGCTAATACGCAGATTGCATATGCCTCCTCCCTCTCTCCCCCCCCCCCTCTCTCCCTCTCACTTCTTCTACTCCACTTCGTCTCGCAGCGTGACTCAGTTCTCTCGCTCTCTCTCCTTCTCAACCCTTAGATCTCATCTGATGCCAAGGCTGAAGGAGTCTCGCTCCCATGAGTCATTGCTCAGTCCCAGCAGCGCTGTGGAAGCCCTGGACTTAAGTATGGAGGACGAGGTTATCATCAAGCCCGTTCACAGCAGCATCCTCGGGCAGGATTACTGCTTTGAGGTGAGGGGAAGCACACACATACATCACATGCAGGCGCAGTTACACCAGTTTACCATGGTCTGCACTCTGCTTCATCACACATGGAGATGCATCTGGTGTTGCTGTAGATTTGATGGGTTCAGTTACACCTGATCATGTCTTGCACAGATTTAAGGGGATGAGCCGAATTTTAACACGATTTTGAAAGTGCATGGATCATTTATTTTATTATTATTATTATCTTTTTCATTTTATTTTCCTTTATTAGTCCCGCGATGGGAAATTCTTCTCCACATTTCACCGATACATACACACACACACACACACACACACACACACACACACACACACACACACACACACACACACACACACACACACACACACACACCTGAGGAGCAGTTGGGGTGAATGGTGAGGGGAGAGCTCGGTTCCTTCTCGCCCTCGTTCTTTCCAGCTGATTCGAACCAGCATTCCATTTTCAGATTATTCATCATACAAAAGGAGGACAAGACAAACCATAAAGAAGCAGTAGATTAAATGACAAACAATCCTGCAGGTCAGTGATATCATTTGAGATTTGCCCCTCCATGTTGACTCGGTGGCTTCGGCCTGGCAAATGTCAGAGGTCACTGAGCTCCAGCTGGCTCGCTCTGGTTGCGATTCCTCTCTTGCTACATGGAAACTGATGTAAGCTCATGATCATCAGCGGTCTGCAGTCATTTCCAGCACATTATGCAAAACACATCGCCTCTAATCACCGTACGTAACTTAGAACACGTTTGCAGCTGTGGTGTCGGCCAGAGTACGAAGCTGCAGGGTGAGAGAGAGATTTCTCAATAGAGACCAGAAATCTGCACAAATCTTTATCATCCGGCTCATTACATTGTTTGTTGTGTTATTCGCTGCTCTCAGTTCTTTCCCCGGCCCCCTCTGTGCACTTTTTGTTGTCATATCCAGTTATCAGCTCTCCTCCGTCCATTCAGTCGGTCTTTAGCCTGCCAAGTCTCGTCTTATCCACCATGTCTGAGGCAGAAGTGGCATTCAAGAACTGGGTTTACTGTCCCACTTAGTCTTGGGCATTGTTATGCATGAGGCTCCATCATTCATTTCCCCTTTCTCTCACGTGTCGCCGCGGTAGGTCACCACCTCCACAGGAAGCAAATGCTTTTCCTGCCGTTCATCAGCCGAGAGAGACAAATGGATGGAGAATCTGCGGAGAGCGGTGCAGCCCAACAAGGTAAGAATGTAAACATGTCGTGGGT
>CAAKHC010015158.1:0-26596 GCA_901007825.1 Macroramphosus scolopax
CCCCAACTCCCTCTCGCACTCTTCCTCCTTTCTTACATACACATGAACGCACATTAACAAACTTTCACTTACACAGCAGGGCAGTTTAATAATTTGTTATACGAGCAATTGGCAGGTAGGTAGGTAGGTAGGTAGGTAAGGTTCTTTTATGGTGACAGACTGAGAACATCGCCCTCTGCCTCATGCTCTCCTTAACTGACCGCTGACAGGAGGCAAAGGAGCGACTCTGCTATGACATCACCTCCGGGGGAGACGCAGAGACTCAACAGAACCAACTGTTTGCCAGGACAGACAAAGACAGAAAGTTCGGGATGTAAAAGAACGTGAAGAGAGCTGAGGAAAGAGACGGAGAAGCTGTGCGGTGGAGAAGGAACATGTGTTCCTCGTGCCCTCCCGTCCCATCAGCAGCCCCTCACAGTGTGAGATGTGGAGGATATGCTTTGAGGTACGCGGGTGTGTTACATTTGTTAGGTTGTGTGCGCATCACACATTAAGGTGTGTGTGTGTGCAGCTGTGCCCTCTCCCTGGTGCGTAAAAAACGTCCATTAATTGAATTCCCTCTAATTTCCCTTCAGCCTCGCCTTGCAAAGCGAGACGCCTGCCTGCCAGCCGCGCAACGCCACACTTCAGGTATGGTGGATAATGGAGGATGACATTTCTGTCCCACCATGCCTCGGGGCAGCATGTGATACATGGCTTCCTCTATGAAGGTTAAACTCAGCTAACCTGCCTTTGGCGTTTCATTACACACTTGTTAAATACTCTTTTGGTAATAAAATGATTAAAAATTTTATTGCTTCTCTCAAATGAGGCCTCTTTTCAAAGGGATTTAATGACTTTGGAGACGGTGTGTGTGTGTTTGTGTGCGTGTGTGTATGTGTATGTGGTTGCGATTGCACTTTGTGTGTGCCTGGGTGTGTGTCCAGACAAGTGCATCTCCTGTTGGGCACGACCAGTGTGTAAAAGTCTAATGATAGTGATATGCTTTACAGCGAAACCGCCATTATTCTCAGCCAAATGACCTGGGCCGTCATTATGTTCAAAGTAGCAATACCTTTTCTCCCTGCCGGGGCACGTTCAAATAGACATGTTTTACATACAGCATTGTCTGTGTCTTGAAGCAAAGTGAAGTATTTATACTAAAATGAATGGGCTTGACTATTTTTACATCTCAAGTTAAGCACCGTGGCTATAGCAACGGGACATAAAACATTATATTCAACCCATTAACAATAACTACAAGCCTTGCCTAGGCCAATATGGCTCCACGGCGACTTAGCAAATCATCATACTTAGTGTCATTTTGGTTATTAAACTAGCAGTAAAGGGACTTGAAAAACTGATTTCAGAATCCCAATAAACCAGCTTCTTAAGGTCTGAATCAGGAAACAGAAAGGGGTCACGGGGACCCGAATATTAAGGAAAAAATATTAAATTTGATGAGGTTGGAGGACATCACATTACTGCTAAGTCTCACTAATGTCTTGTAAAAATGTATTTTTTTCCCAATTTGCTGAATACTTGTCAGGAAGGTCAATATCACTGACATGCATTGATTGTTACTCTATTTTAAACACAGAAGATAAGACGTCAGACTGTATCACTCCCTATTTATGATATATAGCACCCTATATATACAGTCTATCATTTTATTTAAGTGTCTTAATCCTGAGGGTGTAAATCTCTCAAAGAGCAGAGTCAAGATGGTACAAAATAAAGAGTGTCATGACATACACAGGTCAATGAATTACAGTGATGACGCACAATGATAATGATTATTAAGAAGCTGCTCTCTGTGTGTATTACAAAGGGAGTGGTGAACAAGCCATGTCGTTTTTGGTCAGGGATTTCCCAGATTAGCCTGCCTCCCTGTTGGGTCTTTGGATCCCAATAATTTTTCTTGTGGCTCATTGTTGTGTACTGCCGCTGCCCTCACGGAACCCCTACAAACAGACACACACACACACACACTAACTTAATAAATGGCTGGGTCCCCCTCCCTCGGGCCAGAGGAGTCGGTGCTGGCCGCTTCATCTGATATATCATGGCAGCCCGCTCCGCTCTGCTCCACTGGACCCTGTCCAACACCTGTTCTCCCATCAGGGGATGCTGTGTTGGCGTGGCGTGGCTA
Source organism: Macroramphosus scolopax (assembly GCA_901007825.1). Taxonomy (NCBI): domain Eukaryota; kingdom Metazoa; phylum Chordata; class Actinopteri; order Syngnathiformes; family Centriscidae; genus Macroramphosus; species Macroramphosus scolopax. The sequence continues at coordinate 2,132 of CAAKHC010015158.1, forward strand.
TGCCACTGTACAGATTGGCACTGCCCAGTTGGGGCAGGAGAGAGGATGAAGTATGAGATTCCCAGTGACAAAATGTAAGATGTAATTTGGAGGGAGGACCACAGTGGAAATTGTTATGCCTTATATTAAAAATACTGAATTTTATCATTGAAGAATCCCTTTGTAACAGAAACCTCAACAGTCCTAACTACCACTCAATTGATAAACTAATCTTTACATAAAGATAAATAACATAATTTTAATAATAATTGTTCCAGCAGATTGTTTTTCTATATTGTATCTGCAGGTGATTTTCATTAAGACCTGGGTTTCTAATCTTTTCCTTAAGTTCTGCTCATCTGTTGACATATTGAATTGTGAATGTACAGTTCAAAAGTTTTGATCCAAAAACTTTTACAATGTTAGACTTACTTTACCTACTTACCAAGACTATCCACAATTAAGGTTTTGAAGACAAAGATGACAAAGTGTTGACCCCAACCCCCAATAGCCCAGAGTTGCATGGGGATAAATCCACCTTCAGGACACTCAATGAAAATTAGGTTTGTTGCAAATAAATAAATTGCTCAGGCTCAAATGTGAAATCAGAAGTATCTATGTACTATACTTTGTACTTTGTAAGTATTAAACCATGTGGTAAGAACACAATTACCAATGCAACGACCACTTTCCATCGTGGCCTTTAATAGAGGGGAGAAAAAAGCCTCGCCTGTAGTCCTTCTTGTGTCCAGTAGAGGGAGACAAACGGCTATAATATAAGTGTTTTAGCGGATTAGTTGTTTGATACCATGTGACAAATGACTGCAATGAATTATATAAAACTGAAAGATGTCGAGTGGTACAGTTTTCATTTAAATGTTACTTTTGCGTTTTTCCACGGAAAAAAAGATCCAGTATTTTATCTGTTAGTTTCATTTTCTCCTTCTGTGCAAAGCTTGTCTGATATGGGCACTAAACTGGCTAAGAAACACAGTAAGATGTCTCACCTGTGTTCAGTTAGCTTGACTGATTCTACCACTTGGGGTGAATTTAATATTAGAGGGGTTAATGTAGGTAAGTTAGGACCAGTCTGGTTCCATTTGAACACATGGGTTTTTATTTTAACCGAGACATACTGACAATTTTCCAAAAGGTTGAAGAAAAAATGAAACTAAAATCTACTTGGTCTCTAGCCTTATGGGCAACATTGACTCAATTACGAAGTATCCTAATGGGACACTCTCGAATCGCATCATTGTCCAGGGACATGGACTAATGGCGGGAAGCATCTACACACAACTCACAACACTGACAAGATGTAACAATTAATGTTCATTTTTCCGTTTTGTCTCATTAGCCTGAATGTGGCTAATGTGCCCTATAATCTAATAATTTAGGTTTTCTATTGCATTTCCTTCTGACCATGTTTTGTTGCTATTTTCATCATGAAATACAGGAAATTCGACATTACTTACAGAATGACACAAAGGTGGTAACCGGGGTCGCCCGCGGCTCGGACCGTACCATTATCCTGAGGGAGGGGAGGGGGGGTCTGCTCCTCGCGGAGGACTAGAGGTGATGACACAGGCGACACTCAGTTCCTCCGAAGCTCTTTCACCGGAGGGATGTTGTCCGCACTCAGCATAAACTTTAAGGGTTTTTAGTTACACATCTTCTACTGCTGGACCATCGAGGTGAGTCCTTTCACTGTTTTCTTCTGGTTTCATAACAGCACTTTCTGGAGTTAGAGTACATTTCTCTCCCTTTTTTATACCATTTCTCACTGATGCTGCGAGGGAAACGGAAATAAATAACTGAGCAATGTTTCAGGAGGCATTTAAACTTTTGAACTGTTGCTCAAAAATATTCCACACGTTATTTGTTGATGTTTATTTGGACCCTGAATGGTTTTCTACATTGTAGTGTGGAGTTGTTAACCTGTTTCCCCCTTTTCCAGTATTTTTACTTCTTATAGCTTAAAAAAAAATAGTTGTTAACTTCGTTTAATAGCTGCTAATGTGTTCATGATGGTTACGTCAGTGTGACACTTCCAGTATCAAAAGAAACATTTCACATGTCATTGCTGGGTTTTTTATGTCGTTATAAAAATAGTTTACAAATGAACTCATATTCCAAATGCTACCAATTACTTGGACTCCATTGTGGCTGCAGCAATGTGTTTGAAATATTTCCTCTTTTTTTCTAAATAGTACAGCCTAACGAATAGGCTGTCAACTTGTTGCAGTTTGTTAGGAATATCTTGTCTCTACAGGACAGTGACTGCTCACTTGTGTAAACCAGTGTTGTTTAATATTATCATTATTATGAACAGAGTCTGGTGCTTAAGGCAGTCAAACACCTTTATCAAGTGTTCTGTGAGCGAAATGTGAAAAACTACACCCATCGGGGGAGAGAGAGTTGTTGCTAAGTGTTTAATTGTGTGCACATACAGTATTTGCATACTGTTGTACTTATGTGTGGAATCCTGCTGCGGCCAGTAAAAGATGATACTGAGTTGTTCACAGGAACATTTCACCTCTCCTGTGTCTCACCTGATGATTTAAAACATTTTGAATCCTCTGTATAAATCACACAAGCACTGCTTGCTGATGAAAGGCATCTATGAAGCTATATGTGCGCTGCCAAAAGGCGGCATATACGTACAGTTTCATCCAGATTTGCAAGACTGTAGACAACACAAGTTCTCCTGGAGTTATGCAAGCCAGAGAGTCTAAAAGAAAAACAGATCAAGGACGTTGGGCAAGATAGCAACTCAACAGGCTGAGCAGATGCAGAGTATTGAGGGAGTTGGAGCTCAGTGGTCACGTGTTGGTTACTTCCTTACACTAACTTGTATATATAATACACTATAAAACAGTTATTATATTTATATGTTTGCCTGTGTTCTGACACGTTTTACACCATCATGCTGGTCTAATTGACATAGGAAAGAGTGCAGTTTTTGGCATTCATTTGAAGGTGTATGTATGGTGTTTGCAGGACATTTTGCATTTCGGTACAGCTGACGGTTTGGCTGATTGGATAATCAGTTAAAAGCGTGTGAACCGGCGCACGAGTGGATAATTGAATGGCCTGTTGTGGGGTCGACAGAGCAGTTGGCCAGTTGGCTGGCTGGGCCATCGATCCAATGTCTGTTGAGCAAACTCTGAATGAGCGCATTTGCTGCGGGTCACAGGTCAGCGATGAGCTTCATCCGAGGGTCCACTTGTGTGTGTGGGTGTGTGTACAAATGCGCTTGGCTGTGGGTCAGTGCTCAGAGAGCATCTGCAGAGCTGGAAGGTTTTCTTTTCTTTTCAATTCCTGTGTTCAGGGCCGACAGAGATGCTATGATGACCAGATGACACTGCTCAGTATTCAACTGCCTTACCTTTCTTTTCTCTCTCTCTCCCTCCCTCTTTCTCTCCCTCTCTCTCCCTCTCTCACACAAACACAATTATAACCACCCAAGACACGGTTTTTGTTCATCGTGTCTTTGTTCAATTTGTTGGGTCTGATTGTGCTCTTTTTCTCTTGATATGTTGTGTGTGTGCATGTTGACCTGCGAGTGTGTAACATGATCTGCTCCTGAATGTGGCAGGGTGGAAGACGGAGGCTGCAGCCCTGCTTGTTAGACTGAAAGGAGAGAAAGAATAGCAGGGATGCTGCGTGTGTTTGTGTTTGGTTGGTATGTGGGCCTGGCTAACAGAGAAAGAGCCTGGGGTTCTTATCTGACCTCTCCCAGGATGACCTTTCACCCCCCAAGACAAGCCCTTTGTTTCCACTAAGCTTGAGCCGATGGGAGAGCGTGTGTGCGTGTGCGTGTGTGTGTGTCTGTGTATTAGAAGTATAGGCCACATCAAAGTCTTACTTAAACATTGTTATCTGGACTCACCTTTGACCTGCGGTCATGAGACATCACTCAAACTGATACCACCATGTCAATCCAGACTGAATATACGGTTCAGGAAATATTAGCAAATATTAGCTTGATATATTGTGTGAAGGGGCGATAACACGAGCTGTCTTCTCTCCAGATTGGCCTAATTAACTTTCGTCACATTCCACAAGATGCAAATACAGATTCTTCTTCTTCTTACTCGTCAACTCTTCTAAACATACATTATTTTTTGTCAGATCAAATAAGTCTAAATTAATACATTTACTGAGTAATTTATTACATGTGTTGAAATGCTCAGTAGAATGTTCTGTGGGGCTCAGAGTTTAAAGGGATCCTAAACACAGGTTTGTGTGTGTGTGTGTGTGAGTGTGGTGGTGAGAAGGGGGTCCAAGGGGTCATAAAACACCACAATAGTGTCTCTCTCCCCAGGGTGAAAGAGACAGAAAGAGAAGCAGAGACTGGGGGAGGGATGAAAGGATCTCCCACTTCCATGTAAGGGAGAGAGGAAGGAGGGGGAGATGGGAGGAGAAAAGATCAACAAAGTGTCCTTAAAGTTTTACCCTTCTGCTTATTTCTGTCACCTCTGCTGCAGTCTTTTGCTGCATGTCTTTTATATGTGCTACAAATCTTTTGTCGGGGACACGTGCCACCCTCGTAGAAACTATCCCTTTAAAATGAATTCAAGAGTACAGATAAGACTAAAAGATATAGACGGAAATTTACATTTTGACAATACAAACCACAGCACCAACATTCCTTTGTTTGTTCCCTTAAAGTCCTTAAAGCAAAGTGGTAACTATTATAGTAGACATTTAATCCAGGATTCTGTGCTTCTTGTGTATCATGCATCTATAATCTTTACAATTTTTAACCAAGCTAACATTTTGCAGAACTCCACCAAGTAGCCACAAGAACGCACAAAATTAACCCCAAAGAAAGCCAAATGTAATATATGTCCATACTTCAGCCTCCCTCTTTAAGCTAGATTAATAGTTACAATGCAGCAAAACCTTTTAGATTTATTTCTGACTTTATTCACATTGATCATGCCGTTAGGATTTGGCAGGATTCACTAAAATGTAGAACACACCTCCCGGCTTTCATCTTCTCCCTCCCTTTTTCCCTCCCTGTCTCCTCTTTCTCTGGTTGTAAAGAGCAGCCAGCTCTTTGGTAGAAGGTGTGATTGCTTCCTCTTATTGCAGGCCATGTTATGACAGGGCTTTTTGTCTTCCTCCCACTGTCCCCCTACAAAGCAGTGCATGGCATTAAATGTCTGCATACATATGAAAGTGTGAAAGCAGAAGGTGGATGTCTCTCGTCTCTCTCGCTCTCTGTAAGTGTGTGTGTGTGTGTTTGTGTTCTTTGATCCATTACCTGAAATTCAAAACTAGATTCTCAACATTAGGAATCCCCTGTAAAGATTTTGTTAGATGACACCCTCAGGTGGAGACACACCAAATCTTTTGACGTATGTGACTTTGATTGATATCATTCGTTTTCTGTAGAGGGCAGGAGATCCGGCCGCGCGGTGCATGATTGATATGGCACGGTGAGTTGACGGAGATATTCAACGTATCACCATTTACATCATCCTGACTTGACTCGGGGGCCACTGAGGTCTGTCCGGCACAACACACCGGGCTCCCACAACCCTGATAAAACTATCAAATTAGGCAGTACTGATGAAATATGAATCGAGATTCTGTTTCTGGATTGCCTGTTTGTCACTGCGAGTGTTTTTATTGTGCTGCAACCTAGCTACCATGTGGAAACAAGTCAGAGCCAAAACCAAGTACTCCCCAGTTCACAGCCATCAGCCACGTCATCACCACACAGTGTTGTGCGTTTTAGATGGATATGGTGTGTCTCCCCATGACAACATATTAGATAATGAAACATACGTCTGTGTGTGAGAGAGAGAGAGACAGGAAGTGTGTGTTTCTCTGCAAGATGAATTTAGAGAATCTGGTGTACCTAATGAAGTTGCAAGTAGGTGTTAACGTTTTTTGCCTCAAGAACTTTACTGCACAGCTTTGCAATGCACATCTCATTTGAAAGAGAAAGCTTTGTATTTCCTCAGAAAGTCAAAAATATAAATTAAAATACGGGTGACCGATTGAGACCGAAATGGTCCTTTAGGTTGAAAGAGAAAAAACCTCTCACTCCGTGGGGAAGCTGAAGTCCTTCTAACATGTCTCGTATGACAGAAAAAGCTTTAAGTGTAATCTGACAGGCAGTTACGTTGCTGACCTGCAGGTTGCTGTCTGGTCAATAAGTCTCAGGTTTGTCAATCATGTGTAGTGTGTGTGTGTGTGTGTGTGTGGTGGCCAGCATATGGGCCGGCAAAGGGGGGATTAAGTAGGTGTTTACAATCCTACCTTGTCATTTCCCTCCTGACTGACCCAGTTTGTTTCTTGCAGACATCACATGACACATCTCTGGATCTCTCGGTCTGACAGATTGTCTGATGCCCAAACCTCAGGGTTTATGACAAATTCACCCATTTACACACTTGCACAAGCAACATTGCACACAAGCTGTAATTTTAAATTTGAAAAGTATGTCATGTTTTGCACTGCACTTTTCCATAATCTGAATTAGTCTATGAGTTGTCTTGTCTGGAACATGGAACAGCAAATGATGCAGTATTTCTTTTGGTTGCATTGTTCTTCAATACAGTCTGCTACAACAATACCAGTAGTAGATTCACTTTTAAACACTGAAGTATAACAAGATATTAAACTCATTAACTTTCTATGAACTTTAATTAAACATAAAGAGGTTAAATGTTTACAGTCAAGCTGTGCATTTGCATTTATGGTAATAAGTTTAGCCTGAGAGTGAGCCTGGACAATTGATATCATCTTTCAGTTACAATTTTTGCTTCCAGGAAATAATATAATCCAGATTCTTGATAATGCTCCTGCTTTGTCACGGAATTACAGAAAGAAAAAAAATGTTTCTCAACAAGAGAGATAAAACCAGTTATGCTGCTTGGAAACACTTTTGGTTTCAAGCAGTCTGCTGAGGAACAACAACAAGCAACCGAGCATGAAGTTCCCAGAGCTAACGAGCTATTGTTTTATATAACTGTGATCTCAATGTTGACAAAAACAAGAGGGATTAGGATTTCTGGCATAATCACACAGCCCAGGTGCACGGAGAGTCCACAGTTTGAAGTGCTTGTTTCTTTTGGGACCTTCCTCAACTGTTGGACAGCAGAAGAGAAAAAAGACAGAGCGAGGCAGTGAGAGAGAGAGAAAGAGAGAGAGAGAGAGAGAGAGTAGAAAAATAGAGAGGGAGTAGTGTCTAGGTCACGGTGTCCTTACTCTGTCAGTGCAGCTGATTTAATGGCATGCTGTCTGGACAGATGCCGCCCACTAGCAACACACTGTGTGTGTGTGTGTGTGTGTGTGTGTGTGTGTGTGTGTGTGTGTGTGTGTGTGTGACGTGTGTGTGTGTCGATGTCTTTCTTGATTTCAGTCTTTCTGTCTTCTCTGCATGTGTTCCAGTTTGTTTGTCTGAACCAGTACAATTGTTTTCATTGTCGGAGGGTTTTAATAAATATTAAACAAAGCAGATTCCCATTGTGTTCACATTACCTGCTGTTATATAGATTGTTCTTCTTTAAAAACTACTTGTAATGCTGAATCATTTACTGAACAGCCTGAACAAGTTGAATTGAAACACCCAATAATACAACGTATATTTGTTGTCACTTTCACAATTTGTTTTTCCTTTCTGTGTTTCCTTCAGAGCTCTAATGGGGAATTCCTACGCAGGCCAGATGCGGACCACGCGCTTCGAGGAGGTCCTTCACAACTCCATTGAGGCCTCGCTGAGGTCGAACACTGTAGTGCCTCGACCTGTCTTCTCTCAACTCTACCTGGAGGCGGAGCAGCAACTGGCACATAATGGTTGGTTCCACAGGAAGTGTAAAGATGTTTTCAGTCAAAGAGTTTCTTATTTCTTAAAAAGAAAAAAACAAATTCCTGCCCTCTCTGTCAGATGCTGCTGTGGTCAGCTATATATATTATATTATATTAACAATATATGAACCCTTTCTCAATACTGAACAAAGCTTGTGTGTTTGTCCAACAGCGGGCCGCACAGAGAATGATGATGAGGATGACGAGGATGGCTCCGATTCTAACAGCCCTCCGATACCCTATCAGATGAAGCCCCCACCTGAGGGATGCTGCACCACAGACGGTTTGTACAATGTGTACACTCAATTATAAACAAAGCTTCGATGTCCACAGGGTCAGAAATATGCAAATTTCACATGTTTCAGTTACAATTTAGTAAACTGATATGCCGACCTTACAGTTCAGCTTCCTTGTCATGAATGAAAACACCTCGAGTGTAATAAGCTTTCATCTTCTTCTATGTACAATATATGGTGTGTTTTATCCAATTCACCTGTACCATGAATCTCAATGACGGCCAAGGAAGGATGCTGGTCAGCTGTTTGCATCTATTATAGCTCAACTTCTTTATGCTTGAATTAGAAAATAAATGTATGAGTTAAGAAACGCACAGAATCGCAACTTACTGATAGCTTTTGATAAAAAATAACGGTTCTCCCTGTGTGTTTCTCCCCACAGGCTTCTGTCAGGCAGGCAGGGACCTGCGCCTGTCGTCACTGGCATCAGATCCTCTGGACGTGCCCCCTGGGTTCATGTTAGTGGGGTTAAAGCCCCCCTCCCTCCCTGAGACCCTGCTGGTCTGCGCTGTGGACCGTCGCTTCCTGCCAGATGAACGGGGTCGCAACGCTCTGCTGGGTGAGGCAGGAGACTTACACAGACTAATAGAGTCTCTCCAATGAACTCATTGGGACGTGATCATTTATTTTCTTTTGTACGTTTGATTCTCCAGGCTTTGCTGGGAATTGTATGGGCTGCGGAGAAAAAGGGTTCCGCTATTTCACAGAGTTCTCCAACCACATTAACCTGAAACTCAGCACCCAGCCCAAGAAACAGAAGCACTTAAAGTATCATCTGTACCGAAACAACCAGGGCGTGCTGGTAAAGGGGGCTCCCATCTGCTGGAGGGGACATGGTAACGGCAGCAGAGACTAACGTTGCTTGTCTATGTGTTCAAGAGAATGGATTTTAATTATTATTATTATTATTGTCTGTGTGTTTCAGACGGCAGGATTAAACAGATAGGATCCAGTCTCTCAGAAGGCCCTGTGACATCAGATGAACAGCCACCAAACATGGCATTGAGTCACCCTTCACAGACCCCTGGCAACCACACAGGTACCACACACTACAGAAAAAAACAAAAATGTTGACACTTTGAAAATGAATTCCAAGAATGTTGTTGAAAAATTCATTAATTCAATTTGCAAGTTCATTAGCAGCTATAACAGTTTCTCTGAAACCTGCCGTAATGGACTGGAAAGACCGTAAATAATAATCACAGCAATATTTTAATTCTTCTCTATCTCTGTATACAACAGCATCACATGTTGACCCAAATGGTCCGCCGCAACACGCTGACACCCCCCACCCGCTGACAAATGGCAACCATGCTGCTCCGTCCATCGTCCAGCCAGCTGTGAATCAATTAGGGCATGGGAGACCCTCCGCTACAGGTACTGGATGTGCACACTGGTGACCTCAGCTCAAAAACCAGCTACAGGATAGATTAGATTTGTTGTGTGCTGGCCCTATTTCCCCGTCTGTTGTTGTCAAAAATGACTCGTAGAGTCCAAAATGATTGTAATTAGTGCAGTATTGAACGAGAACAGTGTTGACGATTACCGCAAAAAGGCTGCAATGCAACTGACGGGGCAACTGGAGACGGGATCGAGGTACAGGATCACTCCAGAAGCCAGGTGTGAACTGACCTACTTGCTTTTATCCACTTGGGGCCGCATCCTCCAAGACGCATGCTAATGCCGGTCATGGAGGGCTAACTGGAAGAAGAACCGCACCCTATTTAGATATCAAGGACTCGTTATTAGATATCATAAACATGACTATCAGTTCCAGGTGATCATATTCAATCCCCCTGAGTTCTACACACTGGTCCCTCTTGTGTGCATGAACATGGCCGCTTTGTGCCTGTTGTCATAAACCCCCTGGGTTTCTTCACACCTCTGAAAGGAAGAGCTCCCGCCACCAGCAGCACCGCTGTTTGTGTGTGTCTGTGTGATATAATGCCGTCACTATAGGGGAGCCAGCCAGTTGCATTGTGTTGGGGGCTGCCCTTTGTTTCCCCTGCTTTCATTTGCCAACACTTGAAGCACTAAAACTCTCCCTCTCATTTATTTACTTCTCTCCCTCTCCATCCCTCCCTCCCTCACTCTGTCACCTCTATAAACCAAGGTTGTAAAATTCTCTTGTCTTTTTTTCCCTTCTTTCCCCGTGAATGAAAAGCTTCCTTCCTGCCGATGTTGTTTATTTCATGGCTCCTTTAACAAGTGGACCTTGTATGTGTCTGCAGTCCTCATTACCGCATTTCAGCAGAGTTTTAAGAGGAAGAGGAGGAGACGGGTTAATGCATGACTAAAATACAACTGTTTCTCATTACTGTGTCAACAGACGTTCATCCTAAAACAGTGTGTAGTGAACGTTCTGTTGATTTGTGTTATCCTGGCAGCAAGCTCAGTTTATATATTGCAAACCATAAAAAACTTTTAAGCAAATATGTTTTCTCTCATCCAGGGACCCACACAAATGCAGGACCCCCAAAAAAGAGGCACAAGGGTTGGTCACCGGAGTCGTCTGCCAACAGTCTGCCGGAGAACACGGTGAAGACGTCACCATCCTCATCAGCCTTGTCAACATTATCCGTGTACTCTGTTGCCACGAATGGAGCCAGAATAGGTACAAATGGGAGGGAAATTATGAAGGAGGAAACATTTAATGGTGTTTATTTAATGCTCACATGCATTGAAGAGACAGCTGTGTGTTGCTGGGTGTGTTTGCATGTGTGTGTGTTTAAATGAAAATAGATGTTGTGCTTTCTCACCCATCCAGAGAGTGAAACCCCGCTGAGCTCCTCGCAGACGTCCTTCACCCCACTGTCTTCGCTGGGGCTGTCTGTAACTGTGCCCGACCAGCTGTTACACACCTGTGGACTGCAACCTGTCCTCTTCAAAGGTGACACAAGAAATTATATTATGTTGTTGCACATTGGGCCCCAAGCATGAATGCTCTGTTCAGTTGTAGACTACATCTGTTGGAGAGCCGTCCCTGTCTGTACTGTGTTTACCTTCCAAGCAGGTGAACTGGTTTTTAGTAATCACCAGACAGATGGTTATTTTAATTTGTCTCTTCTCACAGGTCAGAGGTCAGCCAACGCCTGAGGCTGTTACTTGACCTATCTAACCTCAGCTCATCCCCGCCTTCTCACCTCTTTGTATAACCTGCAAACTCATCTACCTTCCCTCCATGTCTTCTAATGCCTCAACCCCTTCTGTATTTCAGGTTTTATAACCTTCATCCTTTTCTAACCTTTCTGCTCTTGCTTCTTCATCAGTTATCTGTCCTTCACTTCACCAATGAATCTTGTTACTTCTTGTCTTTTCCCTGCTCTTTGTACCTCCCATTGCATATTACCCAAACTAATATTCCTTTTTTTCTCTGTCTTCCTCCCACTGACACAGGTCACGGGCCTCTTCCTCAGCTGACAGGCAATGTTAGCGAAGTGCTCGTCAGTTCTCTTCTGCAGAGCTGTTACCTGAGCTCCCAGACGCTCCCCAGAGTCTACCAGCATTACGGACCGTCACCCATTCAGCCGCTGTCAACTGAGATGCAGATTCTTCTCACTGTCTACTACCTTGTTCAGTTAGGTCAGTTTAAAACCATAATGATCAGGTTTCAATCATGCACAGGACCTCGGTGGTAAAGTGATCAATGTTTCATGATGTCTTTGCTGTACCTCATAATGGCCACTAGGGGGTAGACAGGCTAACCATTAACTTGCTTTCAGTCTAAATCCAGTTTTTAGTGCCTTTATGAAAAATAATTTTCCTTACATGTCCTGTAAGGTGTTTTCAGTTGATGTTAACTGTTTTTCTTTACACCTCTGATTTATTTATTTCTCACCTATGTCTTTAAGGTCCTGACCAGGTGCCCCTGATTGAGGACTTGGAACAGATATTCATGAGGTCATGGAGAGAGTCCCACCTCAGTGAGATCAGACAGTACCAGCAGCCTCAAACACCAGCCTCTCAAGCGAGGCACTATGGCATGGAGGTACTTGTTCTCTTCATACGTCATATTACAGGAATTAATACTGATACTGGCAATACTACTGACAGATTAACAAATGATGCATCCTCTTTTCCTGGGTGTCTAGACTCCTTCTTCCCTGCCTGGGCTCCCCCAGCATCTGTCCTTACCTCCTCAGAGCCAGCAACCCCTGACCCCCAGCCAGCTTCCCTGGCTCTCCCAGCTGGCTGCGTCGTCCTGTGGAGAGGGCGTGGTCGTGTTAGGGGAGCAAGTCAGATCTTTGGCCGAAGGCCTCCAACAAATCTTTAGCAAGTTAATGGAAGGACGGTTTGAAAACACCACCTACGTCGTCATCATCGTCACCACCTCAGGGCAAGAAACACAGTCCTGCGTGGTCGTCACAGGTGGGATCTGTGTTCTGAAATACCTGATTTAATGAAGAATTTAGCTAAAATAATTCAGAAGAATTCAAAGTAATGTGTGTGTGTTGCAGGTAAACACCAGTGTCGGGCCTTGGCTGAGAGTATTTACTCTCCCAGTGAAGGTCTCAGAGAAATCAGCCACCAGCTCTCCACTGGTGTTGCCCAGGAGCTCATCCAGTACTGCAAGTCCCTTGGACAAGGTGTGTTTGACTGTCTACCTTTTGATTTATTCATCTTGAGTAGTGTTGCTGTGTTTATGTATCTGAATGTTGCAATGCATGTGCAGTACTCCCATGAGTACACGTGTTTGTGTATTTTTTTGTTTGACGTCATACATCAACACATTGTGTCACTTCCTGTTTCTCAGAGGGTGACATGGATTACCTCCTGGATAGTGCCACGTTGGAAAGCAACGAGACGTCTCCCTTATCCAGCAGTCAGGATTCAGCAGAGGAGAGGAGTCTCAAGAACACACACAGTCCCAAAGACACACACAGTCCCAAGGACACACACAGTCCAAAGGATGGACACAAAGAAAAAGACTCACCCAGACCTAAAGATAGAGCTCTTAATCCGAAAGACTCCTGCTCAGGTGAGACGGGGATTTAATATTTTGATATACACTTTTCAACATTGTATTTTGCTTCAGCGTTAGTGCCTCTGTGCTTCCGTAGAGCTGTAAGTCTTCCTCTGTGTGTGTAGAATACTCAGTAGAGTGGCGTGAGGTTCGGCCAATCCAGCTGGCCGTAGCCAGGAAGCTGCTGTCCCATGTTTGTGCCATCGCAGACTCCAGCACACAGAATCTGGACCTTGGCTCCTTCGACAGGGTCAGCTTCCTCATCCTGGTCCCACCCTCAGAGGTCACATTTCAGCAGACCGCTCTCCACCTCTGGAGCTCTGGTTAGTAACATGACACTCTTTTGCCAGTTTCTTCTTAAGGACAAGAACAAAAAATAGAAATTCTGATTGCCTATAAACAAGTTTGCTGTCCTGTATGTTGCATTAAAGGAGTTCTTCAGGAGCTCGGTGGTTTGGAGCAGGAGTGTGTGTCTCAGCGGGAAGCTGAGCGTTACGTTGTCAAGATGGATCAGAGTGCTCAGGAAAGAATTGACAGCCTCATTCAGGAAGCACACAGCAACTCCTACACTCTGTACATCCTGGTCCACGACCACGCTCACTGGGACATCAGCAGGTGTGTGTTAGAGGGTAAAGAAATGTCGGAGTAGAAGTGATTCATAATGACCGATAACTTTGTTGAGTTTCATCAACAAAGCACCCCGATACAACCAATCAACATCAGTCTGTCTGTGTTTCTTTCCGTCACTCAGTGCAGCCTACAGCAGCTCAGACAGCGATTTTGGTCTGGTGGACCAGCTGCTGAACTCCCGACAGGTCAGAGATGCTCCAAACATCCTGATCCTCCATGTCACATCCTTCCCCTTCGCTCTGCAGACACAGTTCACCCGCATCAGCCCCTACAACGAGATTCACTGGCCCTCTACTTTCAGTAATGTAAGATTGAGGTCTATGTGTAATACTACTACTGCTGTACTGTTGACTTCACACTTCTTACTTGTATTACTGGAATATGTGTATACAAGTACCTTTGTGTTTGTGACTCTGTGCAGGATGTGGACCTGTATCATGAGAGAACACGGTACTTTGGTGTGTCAGAGCTTCTGGAGTCGACCCGTTCTGGGGGAAGCCTGCCTCTGCTGCGGTCTGATTCTTCCTTTGAAAGCATGGCGTCTGCCCTGGAAGAAAGGTAACACACAATCACACACTTACCCTAAAAATACACAAAGCACATAGAGCACATATGTGTGGTGGAGCTGGTTTTAATACACAGTTAATAAAACAAGTTTAATAGTACTTAAAGGCATATGTACAATCTCTCTGTCCGTCTCTCCCAGGTTCCCCAAGCTGCACAGTGCTGTGATCCGGACTACCGTCCTCATTCACCACTACTGCATAGCTCTGATGGCTGTATCCGGGAAAATCAGTGGCTCCCAATATCTTCACAAACACACATCTGTGGAGACCGTGGAGATCGTCCAAGCACTGCTGACTGCTGCCCAACAATGCCCGGCCCGCCACGGTCACATGGTCCTGCTGCGGATTCCTTCTCCGGCTCTGGCAGCTTGGGCACATCGACGGCTGTCCAGAGTTCGGAGGCAGCTCGGTCTCGAAGAGAATTTTGAAATCATACTGGGGAATCCCAGCCAGGCTTTCAATATTGGCCAGAGCTTTACTGATCAGATTAAGGTGGGGGGACAGTTTTAAGTATCATCCAATAAAATAAGCCGATTGAAAGTTCAATCACTTTGTGTTTATATTATAGCCTTTATGTCAAATTTCAAGTATCTTGTATGTTTTTGTCACATAGATATGGCTAAAAATCCAAGATGCAGATTGGGTTCCTCGTACCTACCTGGAGCTTGAAGCCCTTCCCTGCATCTTAATCCTGTCCGGAGCTGAACCACTGGGAGAATCACTGCCCAGGTAGGCACACTCAGACTTCAGTAGAGCCTGTGCTCCTAACCCTCTCAACCCTGTGAACAACTAACATATAAACTTTTGTAGATTTCACTTAATCTACTGAAAATGTTCTAAAAATAATCTTGAGTTTAACCTCTAAATAAATCCTTCCCACAGGTCACTGAAGTACTGCGACCTCCGAGTTATAAGCTGCTCGCATCTTCATCGTACCACACTAGAACAAGAGCTTGGACTAGCAGCTTACCTGTTGAGGTCAGAGTCACGACCCCCACACAACCCCGGGCCGGGGAGTGATCTGCTGGAGAGTGATGCAGATAAACTCAGCAGCACTGACAATGAGGAAGAGGAGGGACAGGAGAATGGTAGGTTAACAATAGACACTGACTAATCACTGCTTTAATCAATAATAATAACTTTCTGTTTTAATGTAGCTCAACTATCTTCCTCTTTTGCTCCCAGGTGACTCCCCTCTGTCGTCCAAACAGCCGCTGAAGTCAGCAGACGGCGGAGCGTTAGATCCGTTCCCTTTCCAAAGCAGCACATCGTCGAATGTGCTGAAAAATGCAATGGACAACATCCAGTCTCCCTCAAAGTCCCAGAATCAACTTCAGCCATCTTTTATCTCACCTCAAGTGCAAACGTATTCTCAGGCCCAACCAGTTCTCCAACCAAAGCCCCAAATTCAGAGTCAAAGTCAGTCATTTCCTCAAACACCTTCCCAACCTTACTCCCAAACACTCCCCCAGCACCAGTCCCTTTCCAGCATGCAGATATCACACCCTCAGCCTCTATTGCAGCCGCCTGGACAGTCCCGTCGACAGCACTCAAAATCCACCTCCTCCGGCTCCTTATCCCCCCGAGCATCGTCACCGCATCTCAGCTGTTCTTGGGCCCGGGGAGTGAGTCGCCCACCTTCTGTGCTCCTTCCTCGATGTCTCTACGACATCATCACGGCCAGCGACAGCAGCGGGCTTCCACGATGTACTTCATTCCTGCCGCATATGTCTGTTGCATGGGCAAGCAGCTTCAGGTGGGACACATTAGTTGATTTGATTTTTCATGAATGTGTCATAAACGTGATTAAGGTACATGTTCTCATCTGGAGAAATATAACCATGAACATTATCTTTCGTGTGAAGGCCCCTGCTGAGTAAGATGATGACGTGTACAGAACAGTCACTGTATTATCGCCAGTGGACGGTCCCCCGCTCCTACCACATGGACAGCAGCAATCGCACTGAAGGACGGAGTGACAACTTCCACCCTCGCAGGCTGCTGCTCAGTGGACCACCGCAGGTACTGTCTTTCTTTCTTTCTCTGTTTTACCTAAAGTAAGGCTCACGCTTTATATTTACATTCTTGTCTCTTTGTTCTAATGTTGTTTGGCAGGTGGGTAAGACAGGAGCATACTTGCACTTCCTGGGTATTCTTTCTCGGATGCTGATCAGGCTGATGGAGGTGGATATCTACAATGAAGAGGAGATACACTTCAGTCAGTACTTTACTAGCAGTAGTATCATATAGACCATCTAAATTAAGGAAACAAGTTTTAATCTGAATGATCAAATGTTGAATTTTGTTAAGGCTGTGTTTGTGATTGTGTTGTACTTTTAGATGCCCAGGCGGACGGGGTGCAGTACAACCCGCCCAGTGCCCTCTGGCCCAACCCGGACATTATGAAGACGATGCCCTTTGACTACACCATCCATGACCCCAAATATGATGACATCAGTACAGTTTATTGCCCTGGATATAAACCTGATAATGATGGTAAGCGCAGTAGTCAGTAAAATATAGACACCGACACACAAGACAATATATTAACACACAATCCACAATAACAAATACTGTGCTTTGAAAAGTATTCACACCCCTACGCTGTATCCTGTTTTCTTTCCCAGCCAGCTCTGTGCGTCAGGAGGATGTCTGTCTACGTAGGCGGACAACTAGAATCAAACTGTCCAAATATGCAGCCTACAACACTTATCACCACTGTGAACAGTGTCACATGTACTTGGGCTTCAACCCCAGATATCAGGTCAACAACACACAGACACACAAAATGATGAATCACTCTCAAACCGCTTTTTTACATGTAAATGTAACTGACGATCCTGTATGTTATCACAACTTAGATGTATGAGTCCACCCTGCACACCTTCACTTTCACCCATCTGCTGCTTGGGGAAGAGATCCAGCTCTATTTTATCATCCCCAAGTCTAAAGAGCACTACTTCAGCTTCAGCCAACCTGGGGGCCAACTGGAGAGCATGAGACTGCCTCTAACTTCTGATCGGGTGAGTCCTCAACTCAACTGCTGTTACTGATATACAGGTTTACAAATATACCAGGTTTACTTATTTAAAACAATTCGTAAAGGCATTAAATAATTTTCATTTGAGTACTTAGTGTAATACAGAATGCAATTTAAGCACTGATATTAGGAGATATGTACTGTTTAAAAAAGTACTTGTTGATTAAAATTGCAATACACTTATTACACCACTGGGTGGTGCTACAGGTTAGAATGTGCCTCACACTTTCAAGGGTAAATTAACAACTGTAGCCTAGAGGTTTTTTCTTTTATATATTTTTATATATATATGCAATATTAATATTATTAATATTAAAACAGATTTCTGTCTTAGAAGATAAAATTTGAAATAATTTAGTGTCGCACTAAATATAACTTCCACTGGCCCTTAACCACCAGATCATATCGTTATTCATCCGACATTCTCATTTCTGTCAGCAGTTTGGAAACTGCCGCCCAGGCCTGCAAGCTTTGACAACCAAAAGTATCTTTTTTCTCCTTCTCCAGAGCGCAGACTGCATCAAGAGTCCAATCTTCACCCCGACCACCGGTCGTCATGAGCATGGTCTTTTCAACCTGTACCATGCAATGGATGGAGCCTCACATCTCCATATCCTGGTGATTAAAGAGTATGAAATGGCTGTCTACAAGAAATACTGGCCCAACCACATCATGCTGGTGCTGCCTACTGTCTTCAACGGAGCTGGGATAGGTATATTAATGCTGCCGCTGTTGCAACATCACACATGCACATTTTCTTTGCTGTCCATTATCTTAATAACTGATTCTGGTCCTTTGCAGGTGCCGCTCACTTCCTGGTTAAAGAGCTTTCTTATCACAACTTGGAGCTGGAGCGCAGTCGTCGTGTGGAGGGAGGCGGCCCAGCGGGTGACGTCTGGCCCTTCATCATCCTTGCTGATGACTCCTGTGTAATGTGGAATGCAGTGGACCTCGACGCACGCAAGTACATACAGACATATTACCTTCATAAATGTAGTGAAGCATAGAAAAGCCGGTGCATGCACAAGAAGTAAGAATCATTTGGTCTAACATAGCTACTCTTTGCTTTCTGCTGCTGTTAGTGGTCCAGTGGAGCACGCCGTGTCACTGAAGCAGGTGTTACAGCACATGGAGGCCTGTCCTGACCTGGCCCGATACGGGCTGTGTGGGATTAGGAAGTGGAGCAGCCGTGGACTCGCAGGTCAGGAACACAATGACAAGTACTCGAAAAGCTAATAACACTAGAAATGTTGAAACGGATAGCTGAGCTTTTTCTAATAGCATCATCTTTGGAAGGTTTTACCTACAAACCCTACGCTGACATAAAGAAATGAAGGGAAGGAAATGTTTTCAAATCCTAAATCTTTAAAAGGATGTTGTGTTTTCTTGCATCCAGGTAA
The DNA here is from genome assembly GCA_901007825.1 of Macroramphosus scolopax. Classification (NCBI taxonomy): domain Eukaryota; kingdom Metazoa; phylum Chordata; class Actinopteri; order Syngnathiformes; family Centriscidae; genus Macroramphosus; species Macroramphosus scolopax. The sequence goes on from CAAKHC010015158.1 coordinate 20,833, forward strand.
TAAACAGAAGGAGCCCTTCGCCAGAGGACACCTTCATGATTTCCTCCTTCTTAATGTCGACCGGAGTCAAAACGTCCAGTACGACCAGAACCGCTTCACCTGTCACGACGTAGACTTCACCCTGCGGCTGCACAGTGCTGGACTGCTCGTCTGCCGATTCAACGGCTTCAGTGTCATGAAGAAGCAAATCGCCATAGGAGGATACAGAACGTTTATTATCAAGACGAAGGTAGATGCTGAGGAAACAAGAACATTTAACCATATAGTACTCATGGTGCTTATGACTTAGATCTCTATTATTGTAACTTATACTAAGGTACAACATAAAAATATAAAGTGAGCAATGTTTCATTCATATAAATGTATATATCATATCTAGTATTCACATCCCCTGATTTTAAATAAAATCATCGGCTTTCTCAGATGACAGACGTTCCAACTTCAGTGGGGCCCTCGCAGTACATCTGTGCCCCAGACAGCAAGCACCTTTTCTTGGCTACACCAGCTCAGCTCCTCCTGGAAAAGTACCTCCAACACACCAGCCAGAAGCTGTTTCCTCTCAGCACCAAGAACTACGCTCACCCGGTGCTGTCTGTCGACTGCTACGTCAACTTGGGACCTGAGGTACACACACATGCACACACACACACACACACACACACACATACACACACACACACACACACATACATTATTAACCTCCATTCTTGTACAGGCTCACACCCACAAACGCTATTTTTGTCTTCTTAGCCGTAGGACATGTGGCTGCTTGTGCAGGCAAGCTACTGTATGTTTGTTATATGTGTCCAGGTATATTGAAACGTGATGCTCTCACCTCCAATTTACAACACACATTACGACTCTGTTCCGGGGGCGATAACTATCAACCTCCTCCGAACTCCCTCCGCAGGTGACGGTGTGTTTCGTCAGTTCAAGACCTCACTCTGTCAACGTCAACACAGAGGGGCTGCTGTTCAGCGGTCTTCTCCTCTGCTTCGCAGACTCCTTCGTGACCCCCGGGTTCCTCAAGAAGTTCACTTTTCTCAAAGGTACAAAGGCCGACCGAACAGACAGTAAAACCACGTAGACGTTAGAGGTGACACATGAGGAGTTTGTGCACCAGTACGGTGATATCAGTTCTTATTCTGAATGAGTAAGATAATTGAAAACCCGGCGAAAAGTGAAGCCTGATCTCTCTTGTGTATGTTGACGATTGCATCTCAGAGTTGTTTTGTCTGCATCCACCTCCCTGTAGGTGCGACTCTGTGTGTGATCAGTGCTGATCGTAGCTCCCTGAGGCAGACGGTGGGCAGGCTGGAGTTGGAAGAGGAGTGGAGGTTCAGGCTCAGCGACGAATTCCAGACCGCCAATGCCAAAGAGGACCGACCTCTCTTCTTCCTGACCGGAAAGCATATATGACGGGAGCGTGCTTATACAGCGAGCTGCAAAGAATCCCGGTCAGGATTGAAATCACTTTCAGAGCCAAAGAGAAGAAATTATACAAGTTTGTCTTGTTCCTTAGCACAAGTGAGCGACCTGAGAGACCTGAAGGAAGTATTGTGGATCGCTATGTATCACTGCACACACACATATAGGATTTGGTTGAGAGGTTACCAAGATCAGCACGTTCATCTCGTAAAGGTAAAGTTGTTTTCGGCCAAGGAATAACTTCTGATAGGGAGACACAATCACTTGTGTGCAATGGTAGCAGATCTTTGGCAACAATAAAAGGTCTATTTTTTTTGTAGAGATTTGTTTTGCATTTATGTTTTTTACATTTAAATATTATGTTAAATATTTTGAATATATTTTGTAAAAAAGTACTTATTTACTGCATGCACAAGACAACGTTCCTCTGTCGGGATGTAGACCATTTTGTTTTTTAAAGGTGTAATGTCTCATATTATGTACGACGATGCGACCTGTTGCAGAAACACAGATTCAAAGTGAATTAGCATAGTTTTTGCAATGTACAGTTTTTTATGCCTCTAATTGTATAAATGTACAGACATTCTACAATTCATGTGTGTGTTTTTGTTTAGCTACGCCAAAGTGGATTTGTCTTTTTCAAACTTGATGCTACTATCTGCTACTTAAAATGGAAACATATATATATACATATCACATGGGTATCCAAGTGGACATGTGATATCCTATTGCTTGCGGATGGACTATAATAATAACCTTTATTTTTAGATGACTTGTCATCATCCACGTGATGAAGTTCTTCACAAAGGCAGCAAGAATAAAAATACAGGCAACGCAGTGTAAAACAAATCAGAGGAGGCTCTCTGAAAAGTATATTTTAAGCACGATTTAAAGGACATAACTGAGGTAAAAAAAAAAGAAGAAGCAACTTTCCACTCTGAAGAGGCCACACAGTAAGTGTTTTTCCATAAGCGTCTTCAGGAGATATATGAGACTGTGAAGTAGGTGCAGAGACTCATATATCTGACATGGAAGCTCTGTGGTGTTGTTGATACAAGGGTTTTTCAAGGTTTCTGTTTAAACAGTAGAGACACATCAGTACTTTTCTCAAAGTAATAGAAACAAACTGGTCAGACCAATGTGGTTTCAAAGTCTGAGACTGTGGACCTCCATTCTGGCACAGCTCAGACAGATTCACTCAAATCAGAGTCAGCAGCAAAAGGAGTGCGAGTGGAGATTGTGGAGTCTGATGGGCGTCTGAAGCAGCAGTAGGTTCCACAACTCTGGACCCTCTCAGGTTTCTTCCAAGTGCTCCTTTCCCAGAAAACACTTGTGGGTAAATTTAGTCTATAAGATCACTGCTGTCTGAGCAAGGACCTACTCACCAAAACAGTTCCCCATCTGTAATCACAGAGCTCCTCCAGAAGCCCCCAGAGGAGTTCTTGCAGACACTGAGTGAAACACAGAGAAACAACTAGCGTCCAAACATCCAAACCAAGAAGATTTTAAAGAAAGCAGAGGAGGAAATCACTCGCCACTTTCAGACACCTCAAACGAATTGACCGGCGTTTTGTCCATCCGACCTCATCTGACAGCACTTAACCGCTTCAGGACCACTCTCCCTGGGCTTCATCCGAGACTCCTCACAGCATATACTGAAGACTGTACGGCCTCCCAGGATTATGAATAGTGAAGCCATCATGATCCACATGGAGGAGCAAGATAGATGCTCCAGCAGCCGGTCCTGGGTAAAAAACAAAACAAAAAAAAAAGCAAATCAGTTACTGTTTTTAATCAATAGAGCAAAGTAGAACGGAATGCAACGGTCGAAACTGTGGTCATAGTAAGAATCATTGACTGGATCGTCTGCATGTGTGTCTAGGAAATAACAAGGCCAAATGTTATTGCGGGGAATCTGGTCCTTTCTTCAGAGTATTTAGGAAATGGAGATGTTCCAGAGCACGTGCTTCTGGGGATAATCTATTATGTTGAAACTATAATGACGATACCTGCAGACTCCAAGGCATGGTGGTTGTGGAACAACCTGACTAGTCAGACGGTCTCCAGGCGGTTTCCCAGAAGTCTTTGCACTGTCCTTAAGTCTGTGGTTAAATAACAAATGATCATTCTGCTTCTACCTGCATGTGCGTGATTAAGTGTGTCTGATTTTTAGTCCTTTTCTGCTGTGCAGCGATAATGTCAGTTGAGTGTGTATTCTTGTTCTGCACACGTGTTTCATGTTCTATGTGTGTGTGCTTGTTGTGTACGATATTCAAGGCTAACAGCTCATATCTCCACCTGACCCCGAGCCCACATAGGAACTTTTGCTTGTAATGGCCCATTACATCAGAGTCAGAGTCACGTTTATCAGATAACAGCACCGCTATGTTGGGGCCTGGCAGTGGCTTTGAGGGCTCAGACACCTCTGCAAGTCCTCCTCCTTAAGATTGTACATTATATGGCCCAAGTTGATCTTTAACTGAGGTCCATTGTTGCCATTCTTTTGCCCTGTTGTTTACCTCTTCTCTCTGTCATCTGGCAGTCAATATGTTTGCTGTACTGGTGGTTGTCACACTTTGTGACAAGGCGGAGCAGCAATTTTAGTCTCCTCTGTTTTGGAACAGAATATTTTGTGATGATGGTAGCTTTTTTTTTTTTACTCTCGGTTCAGTCAGAACAGGAGGTGGGCAGTCCTCAGAAAGCTTGCTGATTTTCCTGAATTCAGCATAACTGGCAGGACTCCACTTGTGGCGAGGATCAGTACTTGCGTTGTAAGTGTGGCTCAGGCAGCCTCCTGATTGGCCCAGGCAGCCCATCCCCCATAAACCTCCCTCGTCTCCGTGGTGACGAAATGAATGCATTCTTGACCCCGAAGTTCCTGGGAGCGATCAGGCTACGCTTGTCCCAGCAAACCACCTTCTTCCTCCCTCTCTTCCTCTCACGTGTCTCACACGAGGCAATGCTGCAGGGCCATGCCCGGGTCAGCGGAGGAAATATCAGCCCACACATCCTGCAAACGGACACTAGATATTAACTAACTCACATCAACAAAACAGATCCCTCAATATGCTGAAGTTATGCAAAACATTTACTTGTTGTGTCTTTAAAATACAGCATCTGATGAATTATTTCACAATACATAATCTACATATCAATACCAGTCTCAGATCCCTCTGCTGGCTGCCACACCTTTAGGTCAAAGACTGCATACGTGTCTATGGATAGAATCCACTGTGAGGCACCTTGACGCCTCCTCCACTGCCATGATGGACGTATCCAGTTTGCTTAGACTGTCGCTTCTTCTGTCGGTTGACAGACAACCAGCAGAGAGTCGAGCTTCAGAGAAACAGCTGCTTTCCCTTGTGTCCACTCTTTGCGTTGAGCAGTCACATGATATGAGAGTGCATCAATCTTGCCCGCTTACTTTTGATTCTTGATGATTATTTCTCAAATTGTTGAATTTTGCCTTTAAATGTGAATTAAATCTGAGACTGAAACACATCGAGGCGACAGTTGGGAGGCAAATGTGATGGCACATGAGATGTGACTTTGCTGATCAGTCTATAAATACTTAATTAAGACGAGAATAAAATATTCTTGTATTTTATTTTATTTTAAGGTTCAATACTTTATTGCCATGTCATCGGAGTTGGACTCCAACAATTGGAATTTGTTTCAGTGCAAAAAGGGACAATACATTACAAGGACATACAAAAGACAAAAAACTTTAGCTGATGTAAGGAGGACCTGAGCAGCAGTTATCAAAGACAGTTCATCATCATATGGAGTAAAAAGTTTAAGTTAAGATACATTCATCACAAAAGTCAGTCAGTAGAAAAGGATAAGTTAAAATAAGTTAAGAGGGCGTAAAGTGCGGGCGATGAGGGGGTCCTTGTTCAAGAGGCGGATGGCCTCTGGGTAGGTGCTATCATGGTAGCGGGCTGACCTACACTTTATGGACTCGATCCTCTTGCCTGAGGGCAGGATTCTAAACAGAGAACAGGCAGGGTGAGATCGGTCAGCAATAACCTTTTTCATCTTGCGTAAGGTTCGGGTGGAGTGAATAGAGGAGACGGATGGGAGGTCATGGCCTGTGATTTTAGATGCCATATGAACGACCTTTTCCAGCTGTTTCCTCTCTTGAGCGGTGGTGTTGCCATACCACACTGAGATTGAGAAGGTGAGGACACTTTCTACAGTAGCTCTGTAGAAATGGACCATCGCCTCCCTAGAGACACCAAACTTCCTAAGCTGACGCAGAAAGTGTAGCCTTTGGTGGGCTTTGCCAAGAATAATACTAGTGTTGACTTCCCATTTTAGGGAGCGACAGATAGTG
>CAAKHC010015159.1:0-14731 GCA_901007825.1 Macroramphosus scolopax
ACGGTAATCAACTTAAAAAGCCTATACATTACTTCTATATGTAAACCCTCCAAAAAGTTCATGGTGCTCTATTTTCCTCAAGTAAGTGGAATTCATCAGCTTTGCCTACATAACAAAGCCCTATACAACCTGCTATCAATGGCCACAAATGCTCCTCTTTTTGAAGTCAATTGCTAACGGTCCCAGCATTGCAGGGCAAACTGCATGCATTGCCCTGAGCCCTGGTTTTGTATTATTTCACCTTTTTTTTTACCTGACTTACTAAGTGTGTGCAAAATTGGTTGGAAAAAAAAGCTGTGATTTACCAGGGGTGTGAACCTTGGTGATTGTTAAGGTATGCCAGTCTTTCGTATAAACAAGGGGCATGCATGCTAAACGGATGTCTGCAGCCATGTAGAGATGAACTAGTGAATGACATGGTATGAACTGTTATGATCAGAAGTGGTTCATTACATTGAAATGCTTTACATAGAAGAGTGTGAGATGCGACTCTCCTTGCCTTATTATCCTAACTCTGAGCTCAAACAGAGGGTAGGGAGCTTCGCTCTAACTGCACAATGCCGTTGGAACACAACTTTAACTCCCATTTTGTCCGATCAGGGGAGATTCATCAGGATGCTCTTACTGGCATGCTGTTAGCCGCTTGTTAGATTAATAGAAAATCTACCGTACAACCGTTTATGCAGGCTGGTTTGGCTGGTAGGTTTGGACCGATGGACAGAAGAGAGTGACAGGAAGAAGGAATGGACTGCTCAACATAAAAGTGTGCATGAGCTTTTGCTGCTGGGGACAGAGCATTTGGTGTTGTTCTCTTTTTTCTGGTGGATAGAAGGGCCAGGTTTGACTTTTTTTTCCCAAAGCATGTTAAGCCTAAGGTGTCACCCATTTGTTCCAATGCAGGTCAGCGGTCACAGAGGTTCTCAGTGTTAAGATGCTCTAGGGGAATTGAGGCCTTCACATGGAGATGCTGCTGTAGAGCCGTTCGATCTTCTCCTTGAAGAACTCCCTCAGCTCCGGTCTCTTGGCCTTTAATGTCGGAGTCAGGAGGCCGTTCTGAATGGAGAACATCTCATTGTGGATGTAGATGTTCTTCACCTTTCAGAGGAAAATAGGAATAACCAGAAAATATGTTTAGATTCTTGACATGGCAGATTTGATAAATAACGTGAAGAACTATCTCCACAATTTCATGCATGCAATATTTTTTTTGTAATAAGTTTCTTTGGCAAATTCGTTACTTATTAAAGCCCTGTGATTTGTTAAAAAAAAAATTCAGGAGAGCATGCTCATGATGGTCCCGCTCCAATATATTAATATAAAACAGGAGAAAAAAAACATGTGCTACGCTATAACAGGCAACTAAGCAAAACTGTGTAAAATAATCCTAAGCAAATGAACATATTGCTAATCAATCGACCATCACTAACAATCAGCTATCACATTAAGGTTCCTAGGAAAGTTAACACAATCCCCTGTCAGCTAACAGTGGTGTTAATGGGGTGTCAATGATGTTGTTAATGAAACAAGAAAAATAAAAAGATCATCCCATGATGTTGATGACTCCATCGCTTTGGCCTTGAGGACAACAGTCACCTGACTTCAAAGTTAGTCACCCAAAAGGCTCGATTTGAGTTGTTTTGCCTAAAACCTATGACAACATGCCCACCTGCTCAAAAGAGTGGAGACAACTGGCTTTGCCCAGACACACCAGATCTTCAAGGATTGCCTTCTTTAGTTCCTGTTTACAAAAGAAGTGCTCTCAAAATTCTTCACTTGCCCCAGCATCTGTTATGAGCTGCATCATATTGAGGGTAATTATATCAAACAAACAGAACTACCGTGTTTTTACAGAGGTCCTTATAGGTGCCTAATATTCCTTTCTTCTTGGCCCATTGAGGCATGACTTCTGGATCAGGAACCACAATCCCCACCAGACAGGACTGAAAGAGAGAGAGAGAAAATAAAGTGAAAGGATTGTGTTCTGAATCTGAATTCAAACTCAACGTTAGGCAGCTGGGCTTCGTCCTGGCTTAACAACAAATTACCTTCACTCCTTTGAAAGTTAAATATAAACAATTCAGGATCTGAGTTTGAAACCTCCGTATCGAGGTGTGTAGGTCTGTAAGCGGCCTCACCTGCAGGCTGTCTCCATGCACATAGAGCTGCGCCACAGGTTCACTCCTAATGTAGATGTTCTCAATCTTCTCGGGGGAGATGTACTCGCCCTGCGCTAACTTGAAGATGTGCTTCTTCCTGTCAATGATCTTCAGTGTGCCATTCTAGAAGAGAGGAGAGGTTGAATGAAAGAGAAACGAGCAGGATAAGTTCCCTTCACTGGTTCCCAATTCAAGCCAGATCATAATCTTGCTTATATAACTTTGTATACGCACAGGTAACCATTTGCCAATGTCTCCGGTGTGAAGCCAAGCGTCTGAGTCCAGCGTCTCTGCGGTCCTCTCCGGGTCTTTGAGGTATCCCTTAAACACGTTTGGTCCCTTCACGCAGACCTAGATGGGAGTTTAGAAAGTGAAAAAAGATTAAATATATACACTTTATCTCCTATCTCCTGACAACAGATGCACAAGCAGTATGTTTCTAAATAATGCTGCTTACCTCTCCCTCTCCCTTCGAGGCAAAGTAGTTCTTCTCTGGAACATCCACTAGTTTGATGAGGTTACATGGCAGCGGGGCCCCGACATGACCTGTTAGTCAGGACAGGAGAAAATGATTAGAAACTCCCCAAGTAACTCCCTTCAAAAATACGAAAAGACCAAATTAACATATTGTTTTAATATATGAATAAGAGATTCCATTCACCAACAAGTATTTTTGCACCTAATGTCAGCATATGCTGAACGAACAGCAGAAAGGAAGATTAATAATTCTTTTATAGGGCAGATAAATAAAATACCAGGAATAATCAGCAGGGGGTGCTGCTGGACTACATTTTGATGTCAGTCAACCATCTAACATCTGTCATAATATCAGAATATTTGTCTTGTGCTATAAAGCTCAAAGGTCAGAAGAGTATCACATTTCATCTCAACAATTTCAACATGCCATGTTCATTAAAACTGAAGCTACTCTGCTTATAAAAAGACAATAAACTCAACAACATCAAGCTACATCTGACTTCAGGACAAGAACGTTATCACACTATCAGTCATATCCTTTTAATCGTAATCCTAATTTCTTAAAGAACTATTATCGTGATGAAGAACAAGGGCATACCGACAACAATCAACAGTAATATCATAAAGGTCACTTGGAAAATTACCACCAATGGGGAGGTTTAGCACACTGCAGCACACAGGCAGGTAAATAAAGGTAGATACTTGTCTTTTATGCCCCCATGTTGATGCTTGTGCACACAATAATGTCGTCTAGCAGCTCTTTCTTGTCCTCCTGCTTCATTTTTTCAGGCGTCTACCCTTATTTTTTTTAATCTGTTGTATATTTTTGGCTGCAGGCTGATAAGGCTCCACAAACTATCAGCGTCCGAGCAGCTACATCACTATCTCCCCACAGTCACGATATGAACTGCATGATGCACAAGTCTGTCTGATAGTAACAAGTATTGCTACCCTGGTTCTGAAACATATTTAAGATAGTAGTAGTAGCAGCTTTGACAATACTTGTCAAGCTTACAGCCCTCAATGAAACACGAATGTGTGAATCATAATACATGACCCAGTCTAATCACTATTAGACCTTTGAACTGAGCCTTCAGTCAAGTAAACATGTTCGTAAGGCTGCATAAATACCGTCTCACCTGGCGTCCAATCTCCAGGTGTGGTGAAGGTACAGCCCGCTGTGCACTCTGTTTGGCCGTATGCCTCGTAAACCTGCACGTAGAGAGGAGGGTTGTGTGAAGGACATGAGTAAACTCACGTATGCAATTTGTGAGTGAATGAACTGTGTGTCTGTGCATCATCTGATTGCTGGTGGCACAAAGTAGAGTTTGAGGTAAATGCGTGTGGTTGTCACATCTTCTGGTGGTCTTAGTTTAAGGGTTCATTTTTAACAAGGTTCATGTGAACTATAGTTTTGGCATGTAGTGTGTAATAATTGTACTAGAAGATGGTGTGTGTGTGTGTGTGTGTCTGACCTGGCACCCCAGAGCTGCTCTGAGGAATCCCAGGACAGTGGGCGACGTTGGAGCTGCTCCTGTTATAATCATCCTCAGTCTTCCTCCCAGACTAGCCTACAGAAACACATTATAAATACGTCAGGCGGGCAATTTCCTTGATATTTTTATTTGATGGGTGAAAAAACATTTGCAGCAAGAAAGATGTTCTTTTGTCCAGTTGTTTAGTCTCTTCAGTTGCCTCTTCACCTGTTATCATTGTCTAAGCTGCCCTACAACCACAAGGGGGCTATAGAGACCTTTAGTCTTCCATTATCCAGTCCACGGTAATGCCGGTGCTGTCTTTGGATCTGAAGCTAATGGCAGAACTTACCTGAATCTTACTGAAGAAGATTTTGTCCCAGACGCTGTCACTGCGGATGACCCCGCTGCTGACTTCTGCACCTTTTCTCTTGGCAGCAAAATTGAGTAGCCAACGCTTCAACGGGCTGTTAGCCTGGCTGAAGATCTGCAGAATGACAAAGCACAGGTTTGTTTTTTTTGTTGTTGCCAGGCACAGTCCCGTCATATTCCACCTGCTGAGAACATCAAGACGTCTGCAACACAGCGCCCTTTGAAAGAACAAAACTTTAGCTTCTCCTCTTACATTTCAACTCTCTCTGTTGTCTCTGAGTGTTTTGCAAACAAACACACACACACAGCATGTGAGAACATTAATAACAACTGCATTTCAGTCAAAAACACAAACAACTGTGCGTCAAACACAACTACTTAATGAGAAGGGTGTGTCTGCCTCTGTACACAGTCATTTGATGTCTGGTTCAATTGACGCAAGTTTCAATGTCAGGTTGGACTTTGGCTCTTCCTCCGTCCCGCTCCAGCTGAATCCACGTTTGATGTAACTCGGGTCATATTTCCGTACTGTTTTGCGCTGTTTGCAGCCAGCTACCGGTGCTGTGGACACTTCACTCCCACTACTGATGTAGCTGCTAACGTTAGCACTCAGTTCACTGTCGTCCAGGCTGCTTGAAATATCCTCCTCCTGATCCGCAGATTTCGTCCTTTTATTTTCCCCCCTGGAGCCACGACTTTAGTGGCATTTCGACCACTCATACTTTATTTTAACTATCTCCGCTTAACCATCTTGCCATCACAGTTAAGTTTAGCCTTTAGCTAACAGCTAATAGTTGACGTTTGCATGAGGCATAAGGTTAGTAGTGTGCCGTGTGCAAACATTTATGAAAGGCTAAACTTATTCTAAGTCACATTTCAATTATCTCATGGTTCAGCTATTTTTCATTTATAGTAGTATTTTTACATTTTAATTAATTAATAATTAATTTTATAAAAAAAAAAAAATAATAAAATAAATTCCTCCGCGTACCACTAGAGGGATTCCGTACCACAGTTTGAGAACCACTGATTTAGAGAGTAGGTGTGAGTTTCCAAAACATTTTTGAGTAACCCAAAATGAACTGCAGAAGCTCATTATCTCTCATTGCCAGGATTAGATCAGGTCATTTAAAGGTCTTTTCTGTATCTGTTCAACTCACCTTGTCGTACATGCGGTTGAGCAGTCGAGGCACCACAGGGAAAATGGTCGGCCGCAGGGCCTTCATGTCGTCTGGGAGAAGTCGGATGTCCCCTTGATAGAACCCGATTCGTCCCCCGTGGCAGTAAACCACAGACTGCAAACACAGACATGTAACATGTAATCTATCAGCTGTGTGGTATATTATACAGACAAAATACAGCTAAAATCTGTTGAATTACTAGATAACGTTACAGTGGGATATATTATTTTGGCCTGGTCCAGGCAAGGATAGAGAGGACAAGCAATTGATACAAATTTCTCACTTGAATAAAAAAAATGAAATACTATTTACCACATTTTGTATAGATTTAATTTATAATTTTGTATTGTTTATCTATTCTAAGAGTAAATTTTATCCTCTTTTCCTAATTTAATTTGATATGGACTAACCCCTCGTCCTTTTGTTGCCTCTTGGCTTTCCACAAATGGACTTCCTGTTTCTGGGGGCGTATGAGGACACATACGTTACACCCTCCACCAGAGTCAGATACTGGGAGGTCTGTTTGTGCATGCTGTATGTGTGCGTGTTTCTAGAATGTGCTTTGGCGGGGTGATCCAAAAAGGATGTCAGGTGATTTCCTGCATCTGAGCCCCACGCCCCTGACAATATGACTGGTGCCTTGCAGGCAAAACAAACCAGGCTGGTTCAACTTCATGTATACAGATTGGTTGTGCGATACCCAAGTGGCGCATTAATCACACACTCTTAAGACAAACATATGCACACTGGATGAACAAACACATGAAAGGTTTGATGTATTTTGAGGAGACAAAAGATGTCGTCTGAGCTGAAAGTGTTTCAGCCATTTAATGTTCAATACCAGGGTTTATCGCTGATCCTGCGCCACTGATGAAACACAGATGGCGTGAGAGTAAAACCACGCAGCTGATGGAAAAGTGAAGATAAAACATTACCTGTCAGAGTGAAACTATTTAAACCTAAATAAACACTAATTGTTTTGGAGACATTAAGCCCAGAAACTACATGAAGTGTTTCTCCTTTTTTCTAGCTTTCAAAATAAACTCTGCATTATCAAGATTTAAAAAAAAAAAAATGTCAGCCATTCCCAACAACTAACAACATGTCTCGGTTTGATAACAGGAAAACCTCGATCAACAAAAGTGTGTGTGTGCTTTCATGTATGTCTCTCTCGCAGTCAGTAGGCGGCAGCGTTGGTTGACTGTGATTGTGCAGACACCAGTGTGTCGTCACACGACCTTGCCTCTGTTGCTGTCTGCATCGTGGAAAATGCAGCAACACTTACTTCCTGAAAGTCATGTGGTTGCCTATTGGTATACAAGGGCTGGCCGGTGAATCCACAGTAGATATCAGTGTCACAACGTGTGCTCCTTACACTACAGGAGAGAAGTGGGTTGGTCTGCCAGGAGGCCATAGTAGGCCTGTCCAGTGTGTGAGCCATACGAGGTTGAGGGGTTGACCCCTGTATGAGGGACACCATTGATGGGGTGAGCACGAGTATACGGGGCAACCTGGGATGGGATGATGGGGTGCCTGTGTTTGACGTTAGGGTGACAGAGGGCCGTCACTAATGGCGGACTATCTTCTGTCCCCGTGCTACAGGGTTGTAAAAGCCTTAACAGGGTCTTTGATTGGGTTTTTACTGAACATGAAAATGATTACTGATATGACGCAAGTTGTAGTACTGTTGAAGCATGTAGGCTTGCTTCAGCAGCCGGAATGATGCAACATGCACTCCAGTGACTGTAAAACGAAACTCAAAACGAATTTTGCTGACACAGATTGGGAAAACAAAACTGGAGGAAGGAAAGGAAAAGAAGGAGCCACTCTCTCCCTCCCACACACCGAAATCATGCCAGAGTAACACCCACAATACATAGTTCCATTAAAAAAAAGCTTCCTCCGTCTGCCCCCTCCATCCTGCTAACATCTTGAAACTGGTAAACACACGCCTGCCCCATTCCTCAGGTCACACGTCGGCTCATTTACCTCGATGAGTCTCTCAAACATGTGAGCCAGTGGCAGGAAGGAAATGAGGCAATCATCTTGGTTGGGGAATATGACTTTCTGCAGGAGGAAGAGGGGAGGAAACATCAGATTACCTCAACAATGATCCAGAATATATTATAATATAATATAAAGCGTGAGTGATATCTGGTGTACAGATGTGAAAGTGCAAAAGGACAAGACAGTGACTCACATCAGTTACTTTGAGGAAGCCGGAGAAATCCGCCACCACGTTCCCATGGGTGAGCATGACTCCCTTCGGGTTTCCTGTGTAATCAGACAGAGAACAACACACCAACATCACATGGATGAAACCCCCTTCACCTACATGGAGATCAAACAGTCTTCACTTTTTTTATTATGCTTTTTTTATATGAAGAGTCTGAAACCTGGAAAAGCAAGAAAAGGTTAGATAGGTCAGGTTGTCGAGGCGGGGGGTCAAAATAAATGTACAATATGATTTAATTTAATATAATGTGAAGTCAAGATTGTCAAACAGAGACAATGAGCTCTTGAAATTGTTTCCCTTTATCTAGAACTTTGCAATTTCACACTTTAAAACCAGCATTTCAGGTTTATATGTGCTGAATAGTGTGAAAAATGTGTAATGCATAATGGATAGTTCACCAGATTTATTTTTTAAGCTCCAAACCACCATTGAAAATATGAAATCTTGAGTGTAATGACTAATAAAGGACTCCTTCCCCATGACAATCTTTTATTCTCAATTACTGTAACGTCGCTGCTGAGTAATAAATGCAGTCACACTTGGTTAAAGTGTTCCTCATCTGAGTCCTACGGTTGGGAGCCGTGTCGTACGGTCAGGGCTGAACGCATTTCACTACACAAATGACTTCTCGAAAAGTCCAGTGATTTGAGGAAACGTAGGTCGAAGCAGCTGCTCGTCTCTCCCGCAGCCAACAGGTGGTGCTGCTGGTGCCGCCTGTAAACTGACACCACCATGTCCTCACGAGACCTGGCTTCTGCTCTCTCTCTGTTATTTAATGGACAGTTGGAAAAAAAAAAAACACAGCAATGCTCCCTTTCCTGTGCACATACTTCCGATACCCCTGTAGCATGCCGGGCAATCCAGAGAGGTCAGATGATATCACAAGGTGTAAATAATCCGGCTGCTGTTAGATCACTCTCTTGCTCTGAAGAGCCTGCATTTACAGTAAATAGCTGTCTTACTGTGGTCAACAAAGGGGAGTGTTTGAACCTTTTCTGACCCGAGGCTGCACTGTTAGATCACGGGAAGCATCATAACTGGTGACCGGCCGTCTTATGAATGTGGTTTTATTCTTTTACCAAATCAACACCAAATCCAGCACATAGAATGGACTTAATATAGAATTTCCGACTGATTATAACCTTTTTTAATAAACGCCATGCTCACTGTGGCACATGGGGTCAAAACGCAGGAAGAAAAAGGAGCTGTCGGATGTTTTTAGCCAAAGGAAAATGTAACATTATGCAAGATGTATGCTAACAAACCTGGGCGTCTCAGTTTGGACTTGCAGACTATTTTCAGCCTTATGACTAACACCCGCGTCATCAGCCTGTTTATATTTGAATATAAGTGATCAATCAAAACTCAGGAGTCGTTCGCCTGCAGCGGTTTGCAGTCACAAACAGAACAGTCAACCTTAAGCACCTGTGGTTAATCATCGTCCTAGTAAACGTAGGCAGGAGGGTGTGAAAGTCTAATTATGGGAGTTATGAGTCAGCGTAACTATTTGTAAGTGACTAGTCAATTCATTCCTTTGTTGGGCATGCAGGTAATCTTCCAAAACATTGTCTTGACAGGATCCAAGGAGCATGTTGGGGTCATCATCAAATGTAACGACATTAAAGAAGAGTTCAGAACACGTCGACTGTCCCTGGAGGACGGATTTATGGATTCCTCAGGACGTAAAATACACATTGATATAATTATTACCTGTTGTTCCGCTGGTGAAACAAACAATGGAGAGGTCCTCAGGTGCAGGTGGCTGTGGAGGAAAACATGACATGAGATGAACTTCCTCTGAATTCTTCAACAGCTATTCAGTATTTCAGGAACTGCTCCCTTTTTCTCTCACAACAGCATCAGTAGTTTGTTCTGTAAGATGCCAATAAACTGTCACCGAGAGCGTTTATTGGGAGAGTCGCTTTGTTTACTACGACAAAATAAATTTGCATACGTTACTTTACTTGTTGTCTATTTATACTGACACACTTGAATGACTTGCCAGGCTCTAAACAGCCGTGGGATAATGATTTGATCTCGTATTTCGACGTCTTTCTCTGTGAGTTTTCAACTTGTTGCACTTACTATGGGTTTTCTGTGGTGTTCTCTGCCCAGAGCCTGCGGGAAAACAACAACACGCCAATCGTTAACGGGGAGCCTTTACACACGGGGGAATCACCAGAAAACAATATCATTTCTTCCTTGATCAGTTAGTGTCTTCGAATATTTTAATCGCTTGCGGTTCAACATCATCTTCCGTCCTATGCGGACAGAAAGCCGTCGACATGCAGGTATTTGCCAACAAATATCACCCTGGATGTGACAGCAGGCCGGATTCCGATACCATTCGTGATAACTTTCGTTTCCTTATAAACCGTCTCGTGAACCTGATTAGCCGGTAGCCCAACACATTGGCACAAGTCCTACAGTATGTTCATGACGGATTATGTGTGACCCATAAAAATGGGAACTACGTACATGTGACTGGCAGAGACGTTTATTTTTTTATTTTTTTTTGTTTTGCAGGTCATTGGAATTTCCTCATGGTGCTGCAAAACGTCCAGAACTTATCTGGCCTGTATTTCCAGGGTTAGATTCTCGGCCTCTGCTATGATCTGCGGGCCCAGTCTTTCATGTGAGTTTGTTGTGATAGAGATAATGAAGCATCGACAGTTACGGGAAATGGAAAGAGAGTTAACACAACAACATTGATACATACCAACACTGGTCTTTCTTGTTAATGTAGCGTGTGCAGTCTGTGTGCGATTATGAAATACTCCACAGCTGATGGCCTGTGTGGCTTCGGAGATAAATTCCCACAAGCAATCTGGGTTTTTTAGGGTCAGTTATGTGGCTGAGTTGAGTTGAATTTAGTTGTTACGTCGCATTTACTTAGTCTTCCACACACACACATACACTACTATGCACTGGCTGTTCCTTTACTAACATGAACAGGGGCCCTGTAGTTTATTTTGCTGTCATTAATAGAGACATTAAATACTAATACTTACTAGTACACTATTAAATATATATCAGAAGACAGTAAGAAAGAAAAAAAAATCCAAGATTTATCTTAATTATCTCTATAATAAAACCTTTGTTTCATCAGTATGAGCCGTGTCAAAGAGTTCAGACTACATGACGGTAATCTTCTTCAGGCCGATAACATCTTGATATGTTAACAGCATGTAAGCTGACAGGGATAAAAGGAGCACGAGAGCGTTCCATATATTAGTCAAGTGTGTACTGGTGGTGGTATTGAAGAGTAATTTAGAGTATTTTGTCGCCTCTGTGAAAAGGCCTACTGATCATTTCACATATGGGATGCATGTGTTTCCTAAAGTACAGTATATATTGAAGTACTGCAAAGCCATTTTGGAGGGATTTATGTTTTTTCCACGTGTAATACCTCGACTTCCTGCAGGGTCTGTACGTGGACGCCGCAGCCCTTGCCTTGCTCCTCGAGAGCATCGTTGCAGGCGTCCATGAGGATGATTCTCCTCAGGCCCGGGGTCTCCTTCCGCTCCACATTACCCAGAAGCACCTGAGCTTTCTCCACCTTGTCGCAGATGACCGTGGAGATGTCAGCTGAAACGACACAAGCACACAAGAGCACCCGCACCCTTGTGTGAATAACAGCAGAATAAGGAACAAAAACAGATCAGACAGACCCGGATGTGATTGTGATCAACTTTCTGCAGCCAGTCGTGCGACGGCAGCCATCAAATGAAACGAGTTCTTGTGCTTTTTACTTTGTGGCAACACTCATCGTTAAATCTTTTAAATCTTTTTAAAGTGTAATAGCTCAGTTATCACATTATGATTCTTACTGCGGTTGAAAATGTGGTTTTAAATTCGCTGTACTTAGGACACATCATGCTGTGCGTCGAAGCCGCAAGCAGTGCTCACAGTCACCAGTGGGGGGCGCTACTCTGTTAAAAGCCTCACTAAGAGTCACCTGAGGCTTGCATGCAGGTAAAGTCAACAGTTTAGTGAGATAATTCAAACACATAGAACATCTCAAGATCTGACATGGAGGTTAAACATCCAGACATGCAACCCATTTAATGCAATTAAAGAAGTCCACATGATCTGTAGTACTGATTAATTAAAGGAGCAGTTATTGTGTGTGTGTGTTCTTACCAGTGTTGATGATGAACCGTATGGCGTCCGGGCCCAGTGTGTCATAAAGGGGAACGACCACCATGGAGTAGGTGTAGCAAGCTAGCTCTGAGATGATCCACTGCAATCACAGTCAGGGGTCAAAGGTCAGAGGCTAGATGTTATTGCCTCCGCTGAGGAGGTGATATGATGATATGATGTGATTGACTGGTAGCAGGATGGAAAGAAAAGGTCATGCATGGATTTTTAAAAAGTATCCAAGGAATGTGTCTTGTCCCATTACAATTTGAGAGTGAATTTGAATTAATCTATTTATTATATATTGTATCTGACTTTCTGACTTGTTTCTCATCTGTTTGTAAAATACGTCTACACATCGAAGCCGGATACAGTTTGAGACTGACTGTCGGAACACCTGCGTATGTGTGTAGCCAAGGTAAACATTCTGGAGTACAAAAACATGGCAGACCAGACGATCTGGTTCAACTATGCTGATGTCAGATGTGGCAGATTGAAAGTTACCTCTGGCCTGTTCTGGGCAAACACTCCTATGAACTGATTGGGGTTGGCTTCGCAGCCCTGGTGCAGCAGGCCTGATCCCAGATGCTCGGCCCGGGCAGTCACCTATGACGTTGGAAAAATGGGACAGTAGCTCATTGAACGAGGTAAAACAATAAATACTGTGACAGTCGTCCAATGCTGCTTCATATAATTTTTTTTTCAGGGAGGGACTTCAGCTATAAGACACAATACGAGTCAAAGGCCGTCATTTCAAACGAGTTTATAAGATTGCGAAAGACATCACAGCCAACAGATTTAAATTGCTGCGATAAAACCGCAAACTGAATTGCATAACAGCTTTTCACAAGCTCCTTATTTAGGCGGAAGTCTTGTTTATTATCTTCCATCGTAAAATTTTGACGGTGATCTTTGTCATGTCTGAATCACGGAGAGACAGACGAACCTCACTACCGAACTGATACTGTAAACACGTCCACACTTGTCTGGCTTCGCCTGCAGGTTGAACATTGTCCCCAGTGATCAAAAGGCTTCCAGCCATTATTCTCTTATAAAATAACTTATGTTGAAGGTTACGTAACGAACTTGGCCCTCTTCTGTAAATCACGTGTCTACAAGAAATTCCCCTCCAACTGCTGCTATGACTCTCAATAACATGTCAGCTATTGTCCTGCGTTTACTGTTTTTTTTGGAAGACTTCAGCTTCTGTAGGAGCTGTTTAATCAGTGTCAAAGTAATGACTGTATCTGAACTTCAAAGTCTGTGTCAGAGGATAACGATTTGATAAATGAATCATCATATATATATATATATATATATATATTATATGAATATATATATGTTTACTTTTGCCTGCATCACCCTACAGTGCACCTACAACACAAGATTATCTAGCCCTGGTTTTATACATATATACTGTATATATCTATAAATAGCCTTGTTTTCAGACTGCAGTTCTTCCGCTGACCTCTGCGGTTTAGGCAGATTAGCTTTGACAAACCCTCCGCGGCTGCAACCCACACCTGAGTTGACTTACTGAGTTATTTAAATGGGTGAGAGAACTGCAGCCCATCAAATATCAGTAGATTATAATAATTGATAAGGATGTTTGACGTTTCCCCGGGGGTGAAGGGACAACTGGTGTTTGGGGAATATGTTTTCTTTAGTCCAACCCCGGCTGGATAACTCTATTTTAGGGTTCACTCCGATTCATGCTTCATACTTCTGTGCGCTGGGTCTGTGCCAGCTGTTTTTACATAGAGATTACATTCCTCCCGCAGGGAGATAAGATACCAGCCGAATGACACTAACCTCTTTGTAGGACAACCATTTATAAGGCTGGTTAGGGAGTCGGGAGCCTAAGCAAGGTCCATCACCTGTTGCACACACAGTGAGAGGGGATAAAGACATTGTTAAATCTTTATGCTGTATATTATGCTATAAAATGTATGAACAGGTCACGTAAGCAGCCCTGAATCTTACACAGATCACATAAAGGCTATGTAGCCTTACAACCGACATGCAGGCATGGTGCTACACTGGGGCGAGGGGGGCGGGGCTATAGCCACGTCACCAATCGTCATAGCCGCGATTAAATGCCCTCAAGCAGTTTTATCATGTTTTTCGGAGTCGGAGAGAGAAGCTTAAATTAATCTCGTTAAATTATCTCAGAAAATGGTTAAAAACAGTCACTTCTGACGAGGGAGCAGGTGTGGTCGGAGGGCTGCTCGGTGAAAATATTTATGCAGTGTAACTGTTAGTCATTCAAAAAACACTCGCCGTGGGTCCCCGCACTGTTACCGTGAGCAACAGTGGCCGTCACCACGGCAACCGGAGGGCTCGTTCCAACCACAAGCAGCAGTTATACGATCCTTGGTTTTTATGGTCAGAGTGCAATCACCGTCGTTCTGGTGCTCACATGTGTAAACCTGCCTGGAGGATACGTGCCCAGTATCGGTGCGTGTCAATACAAATTACACCGTGAAACGTGATAGATCTTACCCAAGTTACAACCTCTATTTCCTAAAAAACAATCTCATGCCGACTTATCCTGATCAGCTGACAGCTTGATGGGAGAGAAAAAGGTCAGACTTTTGATAAAACCTGGCTTTAAACAACCTCTGTGTATGAACGAGTGTGTTTGTACACACAGTGTGTATTTTTCTACCACGTGTCCAACCCACCAGATATGTG
>CAAKHC010015160.1:5435-21891 GCA_901007825.1 Macroramphosus scolopax
CAAATGATACGTCATGTTCAAGTCCTAGTGTGGTGACAGGCTGATCATTTAAGTTTTAGACAGTAGAATCTAATATCAGTGATTCACTAGCAGCATTCTCACCAAACCGTAGCTGCAGCAGGCAACATGTCACTGCCCCTTTAACAGTGGATCTGCTGATGGTGAGTTATGAATGGACCAAACAATGAAGCGAACTTTATTCATTGACTGACACAACGAGGTCAACATGGGGACGAATGCTTCCTACTGTTTTGTTTTGTTTTTGAATTAAAGTGAGAGGATCTAAATATATTTCTTTTGGCACAAAATGTCAGCTTATATTTGTCTGGTTTTCTGAGTAAAAACAATTAGGAATTTAAAAAGCTTTTAAACATGATGAATCAAATAAGGGCTGCTTGAACTATCAAGTTGATCCACTTAAAAAGACTCAGATTATCTGCTGATTTACACAAGTCTCTTTCATAATGTAAATCTTTATCTCTTCTGGGCCTGTGAGCATCATAACTGACGCCATAGTTGGAGTTACACAGTTTGGCCACTATGTCAGCTTGGCTTCAAAGCATGGCCCATTTCCTGTCCCCAGGTCTGGTTACACCTCCATGGGTGGATCTACTCTTCTGCCATCTTGAATTAATGATGTAACATCTCAAAACCACAGAGAGATACAAGAATGGTAAACAAATACAATTGTAGACAAGACTTTGGATGTGCACCACAGGGCATTTGAAAGGGTTAGATGGTAACAGATCACCCAGGATATGTTTGAGGTCTTCAGATCTTTGTGTTTAACGCTCAGCTGAGCCCGTTGAACCAGGAGGAGGGTTGCTGGTCTTTCCCCCCCAGGTAGTTTACGTCACCCTGCTGCAGTCAGTCGTTAATTAGGATGCGTGTTAATGAGCAGCCTGCCTCCTCCGTCAAGAGAGTCACCGTATCTTTGGTGAAGACTGTTGTATGTTATGAGTTTCAACACAGGGAATGTTAATGTGACGGAGGTGCTGCTGTGTGTGGATGGTTTACGATTCGATTTTAAACTGCTCGTCCAGAGATGATGAAGTCAACAAGAGTCGGTCTTATGATTTATGGTTGTTTCTCATGTCTTGATTGAGGTGACACCACTTACTTGTCATCATTTCTTTGTAAGGTAGTCCTATTTATTCCCCCTTTTCTTGTGGTTCTCTTCCAGCCAAGGACCTCTGTCTTCTATACGAGCCGCTATTAAAAGAAGTAAGTTTGCTTCAGTGCTGTTGGTGCATGAAGGGTTGAGCAGATTGTAGAAAAACAAATCAAAGCATGATTTATATCTCTGAGATATACTGTATATAAACTATTGACATATGAGGAAAGCTTGATAGCTTGTTGTCCAATCTTAAAATGCAGTTTAGACATGTCGAATTATAGATAAAGTGTTTGCTTTGCAAGTGCAACGGCAGAGTTGTGCTTCATTTAACTTTCTTTTTTCTCTTAGCAAGAACAAATTCTCAGAGTGACAACACAAGAGACAGAAGGTAAAAAAAAAGTTCTTTCTTTTTCATTTTTACTTCATAATTACCTCCGACAAGAAGGTCCTGTTTTACCTTCTGTTTGTTTGTGTGTGCGTGTGCTTGTTAGCAGGATTCATTTTCAGACACATTTTGGGACGGATCCGTTTAACACAACAAAAAGCAGCGGAGGTTGGCGGGGGAGTGTGTTTCTGGTTGAATACCTTGTTGCTCAGGAATGCCACTGTGATTTAAATAGTTATAGTGAATGGCCTGGAGCTTAGAGAAGCAAGCTTGTGTGTGTCTGAAGGTCAATACCTGGATCGGCAGGGCAAATCTGTGTGGAGAAAGTGAAGTAGCAGCACTTGTACCTCCTTCATTATCCCCCCCTGAGCTGCCCTTTGGCAAGGCCCTTAAACCCCGACTGCTCAAGTGTGAGAGTGTTACTGTGTGAAAGTGATCCAGCCACTCCTGATTAAGATTGTTACATGACATCATAGCACGTTGCCTTGAATATAACAAGCACAAAAACCTAAATACTCTGCAAGCAAAGCAAAGAGACTAATCAAGTTATCAGTGAGAGATAAATCACGCTCACCTGAATGCGTCCCATGAATATATTTTCTTCCTTTCAGGCGGCCGGAGATCACCATCATCTCAGCTGAACCTCTAGACAACAACTGGTTCTCGGGAACGTCTGTGGTCTTCCCATCGTCCCCTCAGTCAGGCTGGTCTGCAGGCATCCAGGTTGTTAGATCTGAAAGTCAGTCAGTGCTTCAATTCATTTGACTGCTTTTTTTTATCAATAAGTTATGTTGTTCTTCATGTGGGTTAGTTTGAGGACTCAAAATATAATCATGATGGCATCTTATATTATAAATCTTATATAATAAAGTGTGTGTGTGTTTTTCATGGCTTAGTCCCCACCGTCCTATGACCAGGTGATTAAGGAGAAGACAGAGGAGGAGCACATCGTCAAGCCCACTGCGGCCCCCCGCCGCTTCACCTGCACCACCACATGTGCCACACAGACTGAACCTGTGAGGGAAGACGTCGCCACCACTGTCCCACATTACAGCGCAGCTCCACAGTCGGGGAAGAAAAAATCTTCCGGTGAGCCATATGAGAGGCATCGATGGGAGTGTGAATGGGATAAAAAACAATTAGCTTTATGTTTCATCTTTTTTTCTGTTATTCACAAGATGATTCTTCACATTTGCTCGCAGGTAAGAGGCCACAAAAACCACCAAGGCCGTCATTGCCGAAACTAGTTGACAGAGAACTGTTGGCTGAAACTGGTGGAGTCTTTGACGGGAAGGTTGCAACCAATAAAACTACATCTACAAACACTGAAGACCAAAGTAGCTTGAAGACAGAAGGTGCCAATCAAGAAGTCTCCACTCACACATGCACCAGATCTGTCGTTGTACACTGGGATATTCCTGGAGAACAACCTGCGAAGGCTCTTTCTACCTCTGCTAGCCCTGCTGAAACTACTCTATCTGCTGCCGACTCAGATCACAAACAAACCCCGGTTCCCCGTCCACGTACAAAACCTCGAAAACAGTCCCTTACAGACGAGGCAAACGATCAGACCCTGGTCAAACTCGGTGAACAGTGTAACATTCTGGTTGCCACTGACGCTAATCCGGAGGATGTCACGTCAAACAAGTATCTAAAAGAGTTGCTGGAGGTATTCAGCACAGAAAACCAGAGTGACGAGAACAGTTTCATTGAACAGCAATCCGACCCGGCCTCAGAAGGTGAAGATGTGGATGGCGAGATGAGTCAACGAAATATCCGCGCCAGGATCCAGGCCTTCGAGAGCCAGACCAGCACTGAGGATGGAAATGTGGCAGAGCCAGTCAAACCGCAGCCTCTACCCAGGAAGGCCAACAAACCCCCAGTTGCTGCTAAACCTTCTATAGCTTTTAAACCTCAGTTTAACCACAGTTTCGATGATGACTTTCAGAACGTATCAACCCCAAACATCCCCCAAATCCCTACACCAGCCCCTAAACCTCCACCCAAGAAACATGTGGCACTGCCTGTGAAAGAGCAATTAGAAACTTTACTCGCTAAGGACCCGCACCGATCTCGACCTCCACTGCTGACCAGAGCCAACAGCATCTATGAGGAGGAAACTCCAGCAGCTCCACCCATCCCTCCAGCGAAGCCCTTTAAGGAACCCCTGAAACCCAACCTCAACATAAACAACCACAACTCCACCTCCATTTTTGGAGAGAATGATTTTGTGGACAGTCCATCAAGTGAGTGGCATTTTGTTTTAACGAGCATATTTTGGAAGACAAAATGTATCTATGTTGGAAAGCACCATAATAGTACAGCTAGCTAGCTAAGAAGATCGATACCATTCTCAGCTTGGAAGCCTGGTGGCAGTTAGCTTAGCTTAGCATGTAGCCTGGCAGCAGGGGTGAAACACTTGTTCTAAAAAGTTCTGAATAAATTGTTGTTTTCAGGGTGTTACACTTTATATCTTCATGTAAAGCCACATACTTCACTTTTCTGTATGTTCAGATTAAACCCTCATGTTTCCTGCTGTTTTTACACTTAGCTAGGCTAAGCTAGTTTAAGGACTTTAAAACTTGACCGTGACCACCAACCATACACAGATTGTAAGATAAAGTAAACATGCTACAACATCTCTGTGTTCAGATTACATCCCAGACAAGAGTAAAGTGGACAGCAATGGAGGCGCTTTCACCAGACAAAGTTTAACCAGGAGACCGACCACCATCAGGGTCCCCAGCAAAACTGGTTCACGTGAGTCTATCAGCCTCCAATGTCGTCAACCATGCGACTGTCTGAATATGCTGACACATAATGAAGCTAACACTCCTTTCAATTTCTAAAACATTTCATTGTTATGCATTATAACGGGGAACAAGCTTTCAGTATGTTGTGGTAAAGACGGATCTCTCTTCAGTGTCAGATGGATTTCAGGACAGTCCTCCTCCTCCTCTTCCTGCTCAGAAGCCCGTAGGCTCCCTAAGTACCTCCGTAAACCACAAACAAAGCCCGACACCCATCATCCCCTCTCAGGTAAGCTTAGTGCTTTGTTAATGCTGACATACATAAAGACAAGTAAAAGCTTTTTAGACTTGGAAATACATGAACAGGAGGTTGTTTTATCCTTTTTATAATGTTTTTTTTTGCTTATCTTTTCATGCACTTTAATCAGATATAGTTAGTGATTCAAAAATGGTGTGCTATTAATATTTAATCTGCCTATAAACTATAACATTGGGGCATTTTGAGGTCAAAACATCTCTCTGAATCCGGTTTAAATGGTCTGTCTGTGTGGCTTACCTGCTTGTTCCACAAACAAAGAAACTATTGTAGCCCCGTGAAAACGTTGCCTGCTGTTGAGCTGAAGCTTGCTGTGCCTGACTCCTACATGTTGTTGCATGGTTACCATGGTATCCAGCACAGTACACTGTTCAATGTTTTACTGCTTGTAAACATGTACAATTGCATTCTTCTGCAGGAGTCTTTCGCAGTCTGGCCAGAACCATCACTGCCACCTCGGTGAGTGAAAGTGGGGAAAGAAATCCAAGCCCTGCTCTGTTAAATTGTATACTCCATTATACTTAATGATGTGTTGCACTCTAGGAGGCAGAGTTCATGCAAAACCTTGCCACTTCGTCCACCTCCGGCCAAAACAAACCCAGGAAGACCTCCGGCCCCCAGCTTTCAAACCACAGGTCGTTCTCAATCGGTTCCATGGGACACTTCACCGAAACCCCAGACACAAAGGCCCCACAAAAAAGGACCTGCCTTACCTCCAAGGCCCAACCCAGGCCACCGTCTCTACAACAATTACACAGTGAGAGACATCCCACTGCACGCCTGTGTGTTGTAATTGCTATTCTTCAGACGCCACATCATGAGAACATGTTCCATTTCTTTTGTTTCCTCCACCAGCTACAACTTCCCCATGGAATTGCTGCATTTGACTACAATGGGAACAACACTGGAGAGCTGTCATTTCAGGTGTCACAACTAGTTCAACCAGCTGGCATTCCTTTTAAATAAACATGTATTATTTTACCCACTACATCATCCAGTCTCGATTGCACAATCTATTTAGAATGACAAGAGTTGCTGAGCTGATACAGAAACTATGTTTGTCTGAATAGAAAAATGAAGTGCTTCTGCTGCTAAAGGAGATCGACCAGAATACATTTGAGTGCCAAGCTGGAGACAGCAAAGGAAGAGTCCACACGTCTCACATGAAGGTCATCACCCCTCTTAGCTCGGTGTCAAACACTACTTCAACACGGGTAACTTTCAACCGGCAGTAAATGCATTACATGATGCTTCAGACTTGTTTGCTCTTCCCTGCGATGGTCTTTCATACTTTAACCTCAAGAGTCTCTCTATTTTCTCTTTGCAGGTTGCCAGTCCAGCTGGTTCAGGCAGATCTGGTAATGGGCTAAAGGCTCAGGTCCTACATGACTTTATCCCAGGTGATTTTTCTTTATGGACAGAGGAGAGCTCACTTAAAAGGAAGCTGAATGATCTCAATTGCCCCCTGGTGGCTGGTAGCAGTATAGGTCATAAATCAGATAGTACTTGGACCAAAAAAAACCTTAAGATGTTGTTGTATTAGATGTGATTGACATTAGATGTATATGTTCTTCACCCAGAGGGTCCAGGAGAACTTGGCCTGAAGGCAGGGGATGTTGTGACCATGGTGGAGAAGGTGGACAGCGAGTGGTACAGAGGCACTTGCAGGGGGTCTACTGGTTTCTTTCCAATCAATTACGTCAGTGTGCTGGTAAGTATAAATCTTTATGCAAACATCATGTGTCAAACACCTTTCTTTCTTACGCAGCAAAGCTTAGAGATGCATATTAAACAAGAACAATAATCATTATTGTACTTTTCTAATTAGCCAGACTCACCAAAATCACTCCCTGAAAAGAAACCAAAGCCATCTCCTCCAAGATTCAGGTAATGTTTTAACATCATAAAATGTCGTATTCACAAACCCACATGAAGAAACCTGATGTTAGAAGTTGTTCTTTTGAAGTGGTCCGAGATGTGTGGCAAGGTTCGACTTTGAGGGCGAGCAAAAGGACGAGCTGTCGTTCTCCGAGGGCGACGTGATCCAGCTGAAGGCCTACGTGGGACAGGACTGGGTCCGGGGACAGATCGGCACCGTTACTGGACTCTTCCCTCTTAACTTTGTAGAGGTCATTGAAGACCTGCCTCCACCCCCCAGTCCGCAGGACAATAGCATAGCACTGCCAGGTAAGATTACCTGGAGGCATCGAGACTAAATGAAGTCCTTCTTCCTTTGTTAATGGCTTTTTTCATCACAATAGTTGCGTGTTTCAAATGAAATAACCTCTCACTATTTCAACAGGCATGGTCGGGTCTCCCAGTAACAACCCTGAAGATGCCAAACCGGTCCAGGTAACCAATATAAATATCAGCAGAAACATCAAGGGTGATGGTGGTTGTGCCACACACCCTACATACACACACCAGATTTACTATATTCAAATATTGTGCATGTGTTGCTTTTACTAGTATCAACACAATCTGTTATGTTTTCCTTCTCATTTCTCAGTCCAATGTGGAATGGGTGGTGGCTTTGTATGACTACGTTGGGAAGTCAAGTGAAGACCTATCCTTCAAAAAGGGCGACTGCATCCTGATCACCCAGCATTTAGACGCTGAGTGGAGCAGCGGCCGACTCAATGGCAGAGAGGGGATGTTCCCGAGGGCCTTCGCCGAGAGCACCAAGAGTATGAAGTTCTCATTATGTAGTTGGAAAAACTGAAAACAAAACCCCAGTTCCGTATCATCTCCAGTAGTTCGAGTTTGCAGCTGTCATTGAACTCATCAGGATCAATTTAGATGGGAGCATCACTAAGATTCTTACAGTGCTTACATGTAGTTGGTAGGAAAAAATAGATGTTTATCCCATTTAGTTGCATTTCCCAGTGACAATAATACTGTTGGTGTTCCTGTTCTAATAAATTATGCTTATCTAGTCATTTAATCCATGTCACCAAATCCCTAAAACACCCATCATTACTGACTTAAGTCCAAGTTCTTTAATTTGCATTTAACCCATTTTATATTGATCAGTTAAACTTGACCCTCGTTTATTGTCTTCAGCCGGCCGGCAGTCGTCCAACCTCCAGCAGACTGAAGTAGCTGTTGCACGGAGAGCCAGGGCTCTCTTTGACTTCACGTCCGACTGTGAGGAGGAGCTCTCTCTGCAGGTACATATTTGAACAAATTTAAAATTGGAATACCTATGAGTGTACCAGTTCTCAGGGATTCTCTTATTTTGCAGGTTGGGGACGTTATAACCAGCCTGGAGTCCCTCGATGATGAATGGTTTCTAGGTGATTTAAGGGGGAAAAGGGCCCTTGTCCCCAAAAACTATGTGAAAGTACTGGAGTAGTGCCATGTGGCTTTTAGAGCAACATTATCAGACTATTGGATGAACTGAATGTCTGAGGTCTGTTTCGCTGCCTTTAACTGGAATGCAGTATCGAATCTTGCAAGCACAGTAGTTATTTCTGGAGTTAATTTAAATGAAGTGTTCAATGTATAATTTGTGAGTAAATCTGGCAATTTCAATAAATGTTGACTTACAAGCTGTTGTGGATTCATTTGCACCATCTAGTGGTTTGTCTTGCTGAACGTGGTTTACATGAGACTGTTGCCTTCTCCTCTACACAACCTGTTTCACTTGCTTTAAATAAGTCAATTCATGGAAACTAAAGCAGCTTCAGCTGGAATGATGTGAATATAATTCTTACAAGACAATACTGTAGTCTGCATTCTGGACCCAATACTTTCCCTGCATTGGAAATTTAACCTAATAGCTTGAAAGTCTATTTAACAAGGTTTAGGATTTTTGTATGGTACAAATCAGAACTGCACTGTACACCTTAAATGTGTAACCCTTGTTTGTATACAGTAGTTTTTCTACAGTGTGCTCAAAGGGATGGAAAGAAGAGTAAAAGTTGTGGTCATTTACATTTTTTATTAAATCTGTCAGGGTGTTTAAACGGTCTCCTGGATTGGGGGCTCGTAGCCATCAGCCCTCTCCACCTTGGCTCCAGTGTCATCACCAGCTGTTTTTGCAGCACCGCCAGCACCGCCCTCACCATGGAGCTCCATTAGTTTGCCCACTGCAACAGTACAAGCGACAATTAATTCTGGGCTACAATTTAAATTCAAGAGCACAATAAACAATTTCTGATTATCAACTGATTACAACTAATCATGCAATGGCCTGGGAATCAAACAGCTTGCTCAAATCCCTCGGGATAAATAAAGTATCTACCTACCCTACCTAAATATGGTGAGGTTGGTTTATGTCCAGTATTATTGCTGTGCATCACTTACACTCAAACTTGGGCTTCTTAAGCATCTTGACCTTGCGGACATAGACGTCATGTAGCGGGTAGATGGACTGGCAGGCCTTCTCAATGTCCTTGCCAACACTGTCAGGGATTCTGGAATAGATCAAATTACACAAGTTAATGCAAGAGGTAGATCAGTGACAACAGGTGAGAAACCGACACTCAACTGAGAAAGTCAAGTACATGAAAACTGACTTCGGGAAACGAAAGAAATTGCAAATGACTTACAGCTTGTTGACAACTTCCTTCAGGTCGTTGGTCTGAACTTCACGAGTCATGATCTCCATCATCTTCTTGCGGATCTGACGGACCTGCTGGTGCTGGGCGTAGGAGGTCTTTCTGATCTGATTGGTGCGTTTCTTTGTGAAACCCACACAGAACAGACGCAGGAGGTATCCATCTGTGGTCTTCACATCCACATGGGCTTCAATCATTGTCTGAATGAAAAACGAAACACGGTTAAACTACAGATAAAAAAAACCAAAATGCAGTGTAAAGATTTAATGTCAACTTTTCCCCAGTGTTCCAAATACTGCAGATGCAACTTCTGCCCTGCTTTTCTAAAACTCTTAATACTTTTGTCTTTTGATTGCTTGGTGTTGGATACAAATGTGCTATTTAACCTTGTAAACAAATGCATAACAAGTAAGCCTAGGATGAATGAAGTGCAACTATCTTCCCATGTTCCAGAAGGAATTCCAGGTATTGTAAGCCTATTGATGATCAGTTCCAGTCATGACAGCAGTTTTAAAACAGGTATCAACAAACAGTCTATCAGAGCTGCTCTTACATGTAGATGAGTGCAATAAGTTTGGTGAAGCTGAATTTCCAGATGAAGAAAATATAGCAACCTGAAACAAATCTTGTGGCGGCACAGTATTCTGTGGTGTTCAATGAGACGGCCGTAGTTGGAAAAAGCTCCACTGTAGCTACACGATAACAATCTAACCACAATGGGAAGTTCAGTAAAATATTTTAAAGATCATTGCACTGACATCTTTCCTACATTTGCATAATAACTCCCTGCAGCTGTTTCCCTAACATTGACTATGATGTAACAGCAACATATCAGATATGTAACAAAGCTGCAAAACACTGGCTCAGAATGAAAACTATTAGTGGCTGCACCACAAGAATATTTCCAGAATGCAAAGAACATTTTGAGGAATTTAGAAACTGAACATGCTGTTTGAAGAGCATTTGTGGAGTGAATGCCGGTTAAATTCAGAGTGAAATGTAATGCCATTAGGGCCAGACTTTGTGGTGCTGACAAATAGACAGCGGCTGCTACAACTCATTCACCTGCTTCATTTATAACAAAATCTATCGATATGGGACGAGGGGTCAACACTTTGTTTTATCAAAGTAAAGACAAGGTTTATTTTAGCTTTCCATCCCAGGAAGCATGTCTGTGGACTGATTTGGATGTCATGAATGAATATAATGCAGCTGACAGTGAATATATACACAATGAGATGATATGTTGTATTGCAACTAGTGAAACTTTTATTTAACAACTGTAAAGTCTAGTATGCCAAATTTCATGTAAATTCTTAGTTTTAAATTTACCTTTGGCTCAATAATGCTTTAACACTTTGGTCAAGAAGTGCCTCAAAATATTGCTGTCACTCGTTCAACACTGGTCGCATGTATTATAGAGGAGTATTTGGGAGACATTTCTAGACCCCGAAATAGTAGTGTTATAAAATCACACCTTATGTCATATTATCGCATGAAACCCTTCTAAAGACAATTTCAATTCCAATCTTTCAACAATATTTGATATTATTCCAAAACCTATTGTGCATATTGGCTACAGAGAAATATGTGAATTGAAATTCAATAGTGTTCAGGAAAATGGTAATTACCTGCCACTTCTTGACCATGGAGCACATCTTGTCACGGGTCAAGTCCATGCCATGGAAGTTGGTGAGACAGTTCTTGCCCTGGACATCCTCGGTGATCAGCTTGAACTTACGGAAGGCTACCTCATCGTTCTGCAGGTCAGCGAGACTCACCTCGAACACGCGTCCCTTAAGACCGTCTGAGGCGATTCCTATGTGGATGTGAATAATGTACAAGTGTTAGAAAGCAAATTATCTGTGGGAGTGAATCAAAGCAGTAGCCATCTATTAGAAAGTCTAACGATCTCATGATCCAAATCAAATGCACATGTATATTGCGGTAAAGATCAACAAATTTGAATGAGCATGAGGTTCTCTGAGAAAAGCACAACATCTTGACAAATGTTATATAGCCAAGGTATGACACCATATAAAGTGCAGACTTACTGGTTCCCTGAGTCCTGGTGACCAAGGTCTTGCCAAGATTGCGGATGTTGAACATAGCTGGTGCTTTGACATCATACCAGTCCTTCTTGGAGAAGGGGTCCACACTGAGATGGGGTGAAAGACATTTAGATCAACTCAAAACAGTTCAATTGGGCAAAAACAGCTCCAGCCAAAACACATGTGGCTTATGAGCTACAGCGACAGACTCGCTTCTAATCAGCTGGCTGAGCACACACTGGAAGGACACTGCTCTATCCAATACTTAAAATGTCCAGCAGCTTCCCGAAGGACTCTGATGAACTCAAAACGGTTGTTCGTTTATCATAAAATGACAGTCTTATATCTCTACACCTTTAATCGCTGATTCTGACTGTCTCCTAGATCAGTATGGTTGGCTAAATCCCTGCTAGTGCTAGCTAGCCTTTAGCAACGCGCGTTACCGGCAGTACCTGCGCGTCCAAACGAACCCAGTTTTCTTTCTTTGACCTTCAAAGAGTCCATTGGATGAAGTATGTAAAGCCGATAAGATTAACTGAATTGAGACCAAATGTAAAAGCGTAGAGTAGAGGAAAACCGCATGTTGTAACTCAATTCAGCCTCACCGAGGAAGGTGGCGACGAGCTTCGCTCTGGCCCTATTGTATCCACTCAAAATCGGTTTCATCCTACCCATTTTTTTCACCACAATGACAGATATGTAAAGGTAAAAGCCTATTTCGTGCACCAGTGTGGACATTTTCTACTTACATCTTCTTTTTGGCACCTTTTTTGCCGCCTTTGGTCAGTCTCTTATTCTTGCCGACTGCCATGTTGGCTACAGGGAGTGAAAGAGGAGGAAGAACGAAATCCCGCGAGAATTAAAGAGACGTAGGTCGTGAGATTTGTTTCATCTCGCGAGTCCTTGTTTCTGTTTTGGCGCCCTCTGTTGGTAAACAGACTGAACATGAATATACAGTGTGTGTTCGATGTTTGTAGAGACAAATCAATATTTATTGCAACTTTACAACTTGAAATAATCTACTGGTGAAATTGCAAAGAGAATATATAAAGAACAGAGTTTAAAAAAGGTCTTATTAAAAATAAAATACTTAACTTAACATTTCAAAGCTATAGCCTATATTTAATGCCAATTCAGTTTCCTTAAGATGCATTTAGTATTCATTCAATTAAAAAATGACACTAAGTTGCTCATAAAATCTAATTATAAGAGCTTTTAGTTGCTTTTATTTATTTAATAGAACAATATACTGTTCAGTATGAAGATATTACAATGTGCATTTGTGAATAGGATAAATCAGTCAGTAGTTGAGCACATCAACATGTAACAGCTCTGAAGCCTGCTTTCCCCAAAAAACACAGTTTTCCCTTGAGGTTGACATGTACTACTAGTAATAGTATTGGGCTGCTTCAGGTGCCTGCTGTAATCAGATCATGTTGGGGAAGAAAACTGACAATCATGGGATTGTATCTAAACAACTTACGATGATGTCAAAGCCTTATTTAAGAAAGGCCTTAGGCTGTAGTGAACAGGGTTGTTGATTTCAGGTCATTACATCTGAGACAAGGTCTCAAGGGTGCTGCTGGCTTCCATGACTCCCAGTGTCCCTGAGGGCTCGGCTATACTTTACTGGGAGGTCAGTAACAGTGACGCCAGCTGCTTCTGTGGCAACAGCACTCATAGTTGCTCAACCATTCTGCTGAGGTAATATGAAGTCACCAGTATGAGCAGAGAAAGGAAAAATACAAATATAGATGTGGACTTTATTATATAGATTGTATAAGAATTATGTACCACTTGATCTTACTTTGTGCAATGACAGACAGATGAAACTTCGACCTTTCAGCAATCAAGACGTTTCACATGTCATTGTTGTGATTTGAAAAGGCAAGCAAAGGGGAACTGTCACTCTGCTTCAGTGTTAGGTTTTATTTGCCTGAGGTGATGACATCCATCAATTTGCTCTCTTGCTTTGAGAAGTGCTAAATACATGCCAACAGTCCTTGTATGCACAGTATGAAACTGTGTTTAATGCTTGTTCAAAATATTAAAAAAACACGAAAAGCATTCTCCGAGTACAATGAAATATGGCTATTAGTTAGATTATGTACTTACGTTTCTAATTGCACTGATGACACATCTCAATATATCACCAACAGTACCTTTCTATGAAGTCAATGAAGTCATTGTGACCGATTTGTAAGAGATTGTCAAGAAGCTCCCTTTCCCTATGTTGAATAGCCACAGGGGTCTGGTCAAGGATGATACATTAGTTTCATTAAATTCGGTAACCACACACACTTGTCAACACACTCACTTTTTTTCCCACTTTTTGGGTGTTAATAATAGCTGATGCATTGATATATGAGCAGTGTCTTAATGTTTTCTCTGCTTTAGGTGGTGCTAATTAGAATCTTATCTTAATATGCAAAGAACGTACAATAATA
This sequence comes from Macroramphosus scolopax, assembly GCA_901007825.1. Taxonomy (NCBI): domain Eukaryota; kingdom Metazoa; phylum Chordata; class Actinopteri; order Syngnathiformes; family Centriscidae; genus Macroramphosus; species Macroramphosus scolopax. The sequence goes on from CAAKHC010015160.1 coordinate 19,064, forward strand.
TAGTAATTAATTTTAATGTTAAAAATGCACATTTACTCAAGTGCAGTCTTTTTCTTCAGCAAAAACGTATGGCACTACGTTCTTGACCCCAATATTTGGTTTTCTGCTACTTTATATTCATTTCAGAGAAAATATTGCACTCTGATTATTTTTGTAAATACAAATGTGTGATCAGGTTGTGCAATAATAATTATGATAAATCTATTCTACATAGTGATTTGATTTGGGTCCATATAATGAAGTAGTACTTTTACAAAGTATTATTTTTGCAGCCTTATTACTGTTTTAATAGGACCTGTCAAATTCCTCCTCCACTGAGTTGAAGTATAATGCACAAGTTAAACCTGCTTTGGTAAAGTACCTTACTTTACGTACTGCTACTTTTCATTACTGCATTAATATGTGTACTCCAGGATGCAAAAACTGAAGTCGCGCCGTTGACTTTCACTGAATCCGCGCTGCAAAGCCACCTGAGCGACACACCTGCCATTGGGCTGACTCGACCCAACTGCATACTGCGCATGCGCCACTCACTCAAGGGCTACACTGTCATGGCGGTGACGATCTGAAGCTACCGGGGTAAATCAGGAAGAGAATGCAGCGCAGCTGGGTTAACGTTGACATTTAGGCAAGTCTGTGGAGTTTCCCGGCGAAGACCGAGTGGACCTCCGTGCATTGTCGACTTCTACCGGAGCTATAGACGGACTTGCCCTCCTCCAGTTCTTGAGTTTTTCTATCTGCCAAGCGCGCTACCTGTCAAGTGTGGACTCGATGACAATAGCAACTTCCACTGCTTTACGGGGATTTTAAAGTCACTGTACCTTCGTTTACCATTTGACCGGGAAGACGAGAAAACTGGTTATAGGGGCGAGCTCTGCTTTACCTGCTCCCTTCCTCGTTACCCGCTGCTTTTAACGGCATTAACCCCCATCTGTGGTATCAAGTTACGGACCTGGGGAGAGGAGTAGTTCAGTGAAGAGTGACATTTCCAGCCTCGCTGTGTTCACGGCTAAGAAACACTGTTTGTGCTTTTTTGCTGACTTTCGAGGCTTCTTTGCTTTTGGATGGGGAGGGAAACGTTTTGCTTGTGTGCCTGTAGACTGTCAACAACTCAGCTGAAGGGGAAATAGATTCCCCCTTTTCCTGGCTACATCGGCTTCACTGTCACCAGCGGAGGTGAACAGGTGCCTTACCTGTGAACGCCACCTGTCCCGTCCTTCCTTAGCAAATGGCTAGCGAGGAGACAGCGGGCGCTGCGCTGCCAGGTGATGGAAAGGACGGGCGATCGGGCGCCATGGCGTTGAACCCCGGAGTGCCGATCCGGGGGATAAAGATGAAATTCGCCGTCCTTGCTGGCCTGGTGGAAGTTGGGGAAGTTTCCAACCGAGACATTGTGGAGACTGTGTTCAACCTGGTAAGCGGATTATGAGAGCTCAGCATAGGCCTTAGATAGCACTGTCACGCTTTAGTAGGACTGACTGACATCTGAACGTTTTGGTAAAGTCTGACATCATCCTCTATTGCATGAAAAGGCGTTGATGATCTTGCAGCACTTTACTAAATTGAATAAGTACTTTTATATTCAGGCTAACTGATTGTTCCCTAGTTGCTCTTGATGCCCTCAAATGGAATATTATATTACATATTTAGTACAACATAACGTGGTTGCACTGTTTGTGTTTCTGAGAGTGTTTGCAGCACAAATGTTTTATTGACCCTATCAAGGCTTATATATTATACAGTTGCATTTTACAGATCTTTGTTTTATTTGCTTAAGTTTTATATAAAATCATGTGGACAATTAGTCAGGTTGCTACAGTGTCTATCTGTTAAATTGAATTAGACATGAAGCCCTGTGTCAGAATATTTATTGCAGAGAGAGCTGTCAAAGCAAATCAGCTGGTGCTTTTCATGACATATCCAGGTCAGTCATAGAGAGTGCCATATCGGTCTACTACCTGTTGGCGACCTTAAGTCGTTCTCCAGCATTGTCTGGCTGTAGCATTGATAGCCTGGTGGTCATAAAATGACTTTGCCGCACCTGCACGAGGATGAATGAAACTAACAAGGACGTGTGGCGTGAAGGGGAGCATGCTCAACTGTCGTAAGGCTGGTTAGGTGGCAGTGAATGAAAGGGAGGAGAGGAAATGGTATAACCTGCAAAACTGCTTCGTCACTGTGGAACACAATAGTCTTTTTGAGAAAGGGAGGCTCATCCTCCGTGTCTGCAGTGACAAAAGTTTGCTGCCCCACAGAGGAGGCAAATGAATTGTAGTGGAGGTTGTAGCACTGCAAGGCACACATCCATTCCATGAATCAGAAAGCAAGCAAACTACTAAACCTTCATGGAGCAAACAAGAAAGCTAAAGTAGAGTTTGATAAGTGCATGCAGATTAGAGCGTGACTGATGTGGGATTTTGGCTGATACTGATATTAAAATGAGATGTACCAGCCTTTATATTTAATGTATGTAGTGAAAGTATATGAATCCAGTCAGCTGAATCTACTTAAAGTATCAAAAGTGAAAGTGCTCCTCGAGTAATATTGCTCAATTTATTGTATTATAATCATTATATATATATATTTATTACTCCATTGATATGTACAGGTGAGCAGCATCTAATGTTGTCATAGTAGTTTTATTTATATATAACAACGCATTTATAACAAATGGATTATATATTTCGCCACCCTGTATGTCGAGACGATGTATCTGAAAGGTTGAGCAGTGTATCGGTGGGGCTCTAATATAGATTGTAGCTACAGTTAATTGTACTACTGTAATGTTTTTTTTTAGAGTGAAAGTGCCCGACTCTGTTGCCATCTTC
>CAAKHC010015160.1:31566-42674 GCA_901007825.1 Macroramphosus scolopax
AGAGTTCAGCACTGTACGGCTGTTTTCACCTCCGTGGATGAAAGTAAACATCTCTGTGCTCGTTGATGATCAGTTATTAAGAGGCGGAGCCTATGAGCAGGATCTGTAGCGTTATTGTGTAATATACCTGTTCTATCAGGTGATTTGTACATATTGTCTGATGAGTGGAAACAGCTACAGGAATGATCAAATTTGTGCCGGCCATTGTTTAAAACAAAAGCCTGGCAGGTTGCTCTTCTGAAGATATTCTTAGAAGCCCACCTATTAAAATATCTCTCCCTTCCCTCCCTCTCCTCTCCCCTCTCTGCCTTTTAATGATCCTGTTTGTCTCCGTGCACGAAGAGCGGCGAAGAAAATACACTCAACAACATAAGACGATAAATCCTATTTAAACCTGAACTAATTTAACAACGAGTCGAACCAGAAACAATAAACTTGCTATTTGATTTATTTTCTTCATTACTCTCAAGGGTTGTAATAAATATAAGATTAATATTTGTTCCCACTTCTATGCAACATTCATGAAGTGGCTTGTTGTATATGAAGTGAGTGAGCTGGGATCATTGAACCAGTAAATTCCATGGTCAGCGCATGCATAATTATTACCACTTTACCTTCCACTCCAGCTTTGACAAGGCTCTTTCTCCATGCTGCTCGTTGGGTTCGACGTTCTATGAATATTTTTAAACGAGCGTAACAAGCCGTCATAATCCATAATTATGTAGTTCTGTAGTTTGGTTTGTATTTAGGGACGGACCAATTCCCACTAAGTCTGCTGCTAATACAACCAGTGTGCCTCACTGTCTGGAACATGTTGGAATAACTGTCATGTAATGCAGCATCAGGTCAGTGGTGCCTGACCCTCCTCCTCCTGCAACCGGCTGAATGTAACTGATTTTATAATGAGGTTGACAAAGACTCATAAGGTCAATATCATATAATAGAGGTAGAATCCAGGATGCTTGTGTAAGTTGTGTCGGGTAGAAATGTGTCCTCATGATAGATTTTTCTAGATAATATAATCAGGATTCAGCTTTAACTGTGTCTCTCTGTTGAAGAAGGCGGGGTCTGTTTTGATGGTGCATTTGTTGTTGCATTATTTCTCCATAAAGTGCAATTACATGATATAAAATATAATTATTCTGCATCTTTAATATTTTTTTTTTCACCCATCTTGTTGTCTTCAATGGAATTCTGACCCTAATCAGCCATCATTGTTGCCGTCTCCTTGACGACCCCCAGTCTGTAGTGTGTTCCCTACTTGTATATACCCGAAAAGATTAAATCCTTTTGACATAGCTGATCAAATATGGAGTTTCTCTCCTGTCTTTATTCACTCAAATAGCCCCCTCTTTTTATCTTTCAGCAAACACAGTTATTGTGACAGACCTCCTCTCATCTACTCCATCATCACATACTTATTTCTGCGGATCACCATTAGCACCGTAGAGTTATTTTAGTAGAACACATTATCTGGTTGACCTTCCTATCCGCACTAAGCATGTCAGCATCTCACATCAATGTGTTGGAAATGTGAGTGTTCATCAGCAGTGAGGCGAGCAGGATCCTGAAATGTCGTCACCTCTCCGATCACGTGCTGCATCAGTGTGATGGATGTTTCTGTTTGGGGCAGTGTGGAGGGGAGGCGGCGCTGCCTTTGGTTTGACAAGATAGCTTGTTAAAAGAGATCCAGTTAAAGAGCTGTAGAGAAAGTAGGCCAGTGGTGTGTTGTGAAAGCACGGCCACTCTTGACAGCTTATTTGAGCGTTTCAGTGGCTTGGTTTATTTTAAATTGGACCAAAAACCAGAGCCAGGATGGCATTTAAAGTAGAGGGCAAATTGGAGTAACTCTTAAAAAAAAAATGTCTTTAATCACTGATGGGTCACGACGCTCTCAGGCAAATACTCATTACTGGAAGCGTTCATGAAATCAGTGATAAGCAGCTGTTCAGTGCTTCTCGTAGACCTCATGTCTATCACGCCCAAACTAACAGACGGTTTCAAGAAAGTCATGTAGCGTATTCTGCCGGATTTAAACATAACTGGTAACATGAGACTGAACGTGAGCACCGATTCATCACAGGCATTCTCCTATTGTCCATTCATGCAAATGACTTCATATTGAAATGATTTCAACCATAGAATTAATTGCAATTTCATTAGGGGACAGACGTGAAAGACCCACATCAACATGGACACACACACACACAGTGAATAGGGCTGCTCGTCCCCCTGCAGCCGGGGTTTGGCAGCATCACTGTTTCTGCCTGTTAGTTGGAGCCGGGTAATTTTCTCCCCGTTGGTGCAGCATGCCCATCATCTCTAATCTTGTCTTGGTTTCATCTCCAGCATCACGTGGCCATCTGCAAATACTATCGAAGTCTGTTTGTCTTAGTTCAACCCTCAAATAGCTCTGCGCTGGTGTGGCGAACCTTCACTTGATCTATTCTTAATTCCTCACTCGCTGATAAAATGTTTGTAAGTGTGGGACTCATTTCCACCGTTAGCTTGTGAGCTGCTGTTTTTTATAAACATGTTTTTTTATAAATGGGGAAAATATGCAAATGAGTTAGAAGATTTGGGAAAAATTGAATATGAATTAATGCATCTTTTAATGCATCTATGCAAGCAAACCGGTGCCACTGCATGTTACTCACATCCTCAGCATCCTTCTGTTTATTCTTTATTTCTGGCTGGTTGAATGGATGCTGGAAAATATTTGTGACAGCAAGACTTGAAAGCTTTGTCTTCATTTGAAGTAGATGAACAGAAACAAGCAGCTTTTCCACTCCAGGCGAGCGTAACAACCGAGGGTTGTCAGGGTACTAGAGATTTGCTAGTCGGTACCAATACCACTGAATTTCAACGGATCTCCAGACCAGATTTGACGCCTAAATAACAAATCAATAATTAATTATTTTTCAAAAAGTGTTTAAGTTGGGAAAAAAACTCCGGACAGAGTCTGGTTAAATATACGTTTGTGTGTTTTTGTTTTTTAATCCGCAGCAAATCTGTTGCTGTCGCTGTTATTATCTCCAGCACCTTCTGCATCCAGAATACTAGTTGGTACTTTTTGTATCATAGATAAACAAGTACCGTCACTTCTCAAGAATTGGCGTTGACTTGGTAACGATCAGTTCTTTTGTTATCCTTAGTAACAAACTTTTTGTGCCGACGAATTGAAAATGTGCATAAAACAGACGTTGGAATCGTGTCAACAGTTTTACCTCACAGCTAAATTATTCGGCTCATGGACAATGTTGAAACCTTCTGCTTTAATTCCAATCCTGGCACCGGGAAGAAATAATCTCCCCGAGGATTCTAGTGTTTGATTTAAAATCTCAGTTTTCCGTCTCCGTCTATCAAGTTGAACGTGAACACGAGCAGAGCCCAGCTAATATACATGCATTCTGATTCTGGCTTCGTAGTAATCCCAGCCATCCTCTCAAGTTGTTCTCCATGGAGACCATAGAAGCCTGTTTGGGCTTTGTGTTACGGCCCAGTTGTTGCTCGGCTGCTCAGCCATGATTAATTCAGGCAGGCCTCGGGGGACAACAGCCAGGCTAGGTTACCCAGGCGGGGATCTGGTGTCGAGCTGCCATAAAGCCAGTTTGTTTATGGCAGCTTTAGGTGCAGCGCTCTCCTTGGCTGCAGCTGAGGCTCGGACTGCCAACATGTTAAAACCTTGTTCAAAGTACCTGATTTGATTACTACAGAAATAGGTATGCAGATGTTTTATTGCTATATTTGGTGCTCAGCAACAAAACACAGCGTCTGTATGGTTTGGTTCTGGTGCTACATTGGTACCCAGAAATCAGCTGGCACATTCGTCGGAGTGGGCAAGCGATTCGTGTTTTTTCCAGGTGTGCTACTATGAGATAACATACATTTGAATGACACCTTTTCTCATGTCTTTAAATGCATTTCTATCCACAAATACACCATTGAAGTGTTTCTACAATGTTCCACTCTGCCCATCATGGTCTTGGCTCTTTGGATTTTATATTCCAGTCACACATGTCAGGAAAACAATTCACCTCGGTAGCTTAAGTTGGTTGATTTGTCTGTATTTTAAATACCAGGATAGTATTTGCTTGAAAAAGACAAATAGAAGAAGAATTCATTATCGGTGTGTCAGCCTCTGCAGTCTCCTCCGAGGTTACGTGTTTAGACTTTCACACAGATTTTAAATCCTTAGCATTTGTGAGACTTGGAAGGATATAAGCCTAACAAATGCTGTAGTGATGGAATGACTTTCATTCATCAGATAACATGGACTCAAAGGCAAATTCACTCCGGATAGTCAGGGCGTACACCGTTAGATAATATCTAGATAATATTTCAGTCCATCTTGAAATCAAGCGTCTAGGAAAGGACAAATGGGGCCAAAATCCTGCGCTGTTACCCTTGATCCTCTTCCAGGTGTGTTACTTTATTTGGCACTCGGTCCTCATATTTGTTCTCCGTCGCCTTTGTCTGCTGACTATGATGGATGGATGACTCTCACACAGTGTCAGGCTCATAAATCAACTTTTTACATGTGCAAAATGGCACCAGCGTCCATTAATGGCAGACCTGGCTGCTGTTGGTGGCGTCCGACCCAAAGTTTATTTCTGCCTCTCTGTATAAAGCCGTATCATGTATCACTGACTGTCTGAGAGGCTAAAAGGATGGAGACAGGTTGCCAGTGGGACATTAATTAGTGTGTGTGTGTGTGTGTGTGTGTTAATATGAGTGATTTAAAGACAGGAGGTTGTGACATGCAGCAAATGGCCTCTTGCAGTTCGACCATATATTTCGCTGCCATGATGTTAGTCCTATAATATACAGACGAACCCCCCCCCTGTGCTTGGGGTGGGTGGCTTGTCTCAGCCTTAGAGGTGGGGCGTCTGGTAATCTGGAGGCTCCTGGTTCAATCCCCTACGCGTCCCTGAGGGAGACGCTGAATCCCTAACTGATCCTGATGACTTCTCCAGCAGTGTGTGAATGTGTTAGCAGCTTGGCACCAACAGGTGTGAATGTGAGTGTCAATGGGTGAACGAGGCAACGTTGTTAGCGCTTTGGCTTTCATTAAACTAGAAAGGCGCGAAATAATTCACCCTCCGTTCGGAATAGGCTGACGAGCTAAGACATCCTGAGGGAACCGGGTGTGGAGAAGCCGCTGCTTCGTGTGCCTCCCGGGCGCCTCTTAGTGAAGGTGTTCAAGGCACGTTCAACTGGTGGGAGGCGCCCTCGTAGACCCAGAACGCACCAAAGGGATTATACATCTCCTCTGGCCTGGCAACGCCTCGGGGTCCCTCAGGAGCAGCTGGAGTGTGATGCTTGAGAGAGACATCTGGGTAACTTAGCTCAGGCTGCTGCCAGAGGCTCAGTCCTGGATAAGAAGACAAGAAATGGATCGATGTTTGACTCAAGGATGAACAAAGGGCAAGGCCACTGTGACCTCACCGACCACAGTATAGTCAATAAATCCTACACTTAGTGTGACGAAACTTCACATGAATATCCAGCAGTGTTCTCATTAATTCATTGAATTACAATGTATTTGTAATAGGTGCTATAGTTGAGTTAAGAAAGAGGAATAAATGACGACATCTCCCGTTTGAACTTGCAAATGAAAGCGAGGGAGGGGCTTGTGTGTTCTGGATCCAGAGTGAAGGTGATGGATCGTCTCATTGTTTTCACGTCGGTACCTGACACGAGAGAACAAATAGATATTCTGTGAGACGAGGTTAAAGGGACGATAGGTGGGCTCCGTGTGTGTGTGTGGGTGTTATCGCCACTTTACCTCCCGTCCTTTAGGATGTCACAGCGGTGGCCTCCCCTCCTTCTCCTATCTCGCACACAACACACACAAACGCCTGCACGTCGGCTTAATCTCGCCTCAGTCAGTTTAATGGGACAGTTCCCATTCCTCGTCCGTGATGTTGTTTTCACATTTAACGGCCGGGTACGATGATCAAATGTTCATTTTTTCTGCCCAGTCACACCTCCTTGATTCTTAACGCGACAGCCTCACTCGCGAAATAAATCTGACATCAACGTTGTTATTTTCCTTATCTTTCCCCATCAGGCAGGGTTCAATAATAAAACTGTCCTCACAACTATTAAGAAGTGACAAATCGTGACATTTATGGCTTATATAATATGTTTCCAGACACAGAGCATCCCTCTGTTGCAAAAAGACAAGTTACCTCTCCCCCCCCTCCTTCACTGGAGGAGGCTGATACAGGATGAATTCACCTTCTGTCTTCACGGCAAACATTTTGTGTATTTGATTTAAAAACACAATGCAGGCTTTTGTTACAGACTGTAAAAGAAGACACTTTTATAAAGGCTCATACTGGTTAACACCGATGTTGCGAGGTTCACTTTACCTCCACAGCATCACTACGTATTCTTTTGTATATCACAAGTGAAAATGAATCTCAACTTGCGTCTGCCAGGCTCTGTCAGATGCGGTTAGTATTCCAGTGCCTCCTACAGGAACAAAAGACCTCTGAATACACGCTCCGCTGTTTGTGCCTGCCTGGATGTCTCGCCTCGTTTCATTGACGTGGCTACTTGTTTGATATTATTTTGCTCTGGGTTCCTCGCAGGGTCTCAAAGCGAGCTATGTAAGCAGTTGAATGTACTGACAGACATGCAGATAGACTGACAGGGACCCGTGTTCTCCCCCTGACCTTTAATCCACTTGGCTGGCAGAAGCCCTGATGCACCATTAATCATCAGTTTAGGAGTGTGCGCACACATAGTAATGGGAACACAGTTGTTTGTCCTTCTAAAGAGCTTTGTTGTTTTTTATTAGTATTTTTCCTTTTGTTTATTGCTCTTCTATGCTCACGATGACTGACTCTCCCCCCTCCCTCTCCCTCACCTCTCTCCTTACTGTCTATCTGCCCTCCAGCTGGTCGGTGGCCAGTTTGACCTGGAGATGAACTTCATCATCCAAGAGCCTGAGAGCATCGTGTGCATGGTGGAGCTGTTGGACAAATGTGAGCCCACCTGTCAGGCCGAGGTGTGGAGCATCTTCACCGCCATCCTCAAGAAGAGCGTCCGCAACCTGCAGGCGTGCACTGACGTCGGGCTCATCCAGGAGGTGCTCCAGCGTATATCTGACACGGACAGCATGATCGCAGGTACTGTGGACCGCATGGGATGCATCATACGACAACCCGCTCGCCTGACCTTTCCCATTAAAACAAATCTTAGTGACAAAGAGGCTCTGAGCTTCACATACAAACATGAACATGAATTACATTAGAATGAATGGACGGCTCACTGTGCCTGAAATAAAAGAAAAAGGGTGCTCAGATCAGAGGATCTTCACAAAGTGTCACTATTTGACAACCTGGCATGTGAAAGGGCTTGAGCAGGATTTCCTCCTGGTGAAACTGAGCCACTTCAGCGTGCACTCGCTGGCTGAACTGGCGCTGATAATACCAGTCTCGAGTGTAGCAGCGGGTTCAGCCTTCAGAATAAAATTAAAACGGCCATAAGAATCAGTTTGTCAGAGGTAAAGATGCAAAGCCTAATGGGAGCTTCCTCTGCAGCATCTGCTTCATGCGAGTGGCCTACAAACAGCTTTATCCTCAATGCCCTTATAAACATATAATCTGTACGTTTGTTCGAGTTGATCGAATAAAAATTGACAGGTGACGTAACAGATGCCGGAATGAAGAAATGACATTTCAGCGTTCAGCGGTGTGACCTTTAGAAAAACCCTGATGTGTGATACAATCGTTCTGTAGAGTCTTGCCCTGAGTCTCCGTCTAGTCTGTCGTCCATCTGCAAATTAGTACGAATTAATCCTGTGGTGTTCGGATCAGTGAACTTTTGCCAGCGAGAACAGTGCTGGCCTCGGGCGGTCGTGCAGTCAAGCAGGGAGGATCCAGTCCAGCAGTAGCTATGCAGCTGGATGTGACGGCAGTGATGATATTTACAGAAGTATAGTACTTTGTTCTCAAAAGTCTCTCTTTTGGGTTTGATCGTAGAACAGGTGCACATTTTCAGATGATTCACAAGTATAAAATGCATCAATAAACTTAAAGATAAATCATTTTAATACCTGAAAAATGGATGAAAAAGGCATGTGAAGCTTCCTCTCACCTTCAGGGTGGGTTGTGTCCTTGTCAGCCTTCCGTTTTTACCATAACATGTTTAACCCCTGTATATGTCTGTGTGTAACCCCTGTATGTGTGTGTGTAACCCCTGCTCTGTGTGTGTGTGTGTGTGTGTGTGTGTGTGTGTGTGTCTTTCAGAACTTCTGGTGGACATGTTGGGCGTACTCGCCAGCTACAGCATCACAGTCAAAGAGCTGAAGCTTTTCTTCAGCAAGCTGCAAGGGGAGAAAGGCCAGTGGGTGAGTCAGACGGTGGTGATCTGTCTTGGTTGTCTGGGGTCCACATGAGGAATGTGTTAGCAACACTTCAACCGTCCCGAAGGCCAATGCCCTTGTCACAGAGATGAGATAAATAATGTGTTACCACATTATTACTCCACTGCAGTCTCGGAACGCAGAGCAGCACTATATTATTAGTATTTGGTTATTCATTAGATGTATAACTTTTGAATTTGAGTAACCTTATCCAATCTGTATATTTACTGCAACATTTAACCTTTAGTGAGTCACAACACGTAGTTTGGGAACATTCGTTTACTGAAATAATCTTGTGTGCTGCAAAAAAGGCTGCAGTGAAGTGAATAAATGTGATGAGGGTGAAGAAGATAAGTTACTATATCCAGGCTGAGCCAGAGGCACAGAAGTAGACAGAGGACGCCGGAAGACAAAGGAAAGTAACTTATTGATCAGTCACGCTGATCAAGTTGTCAAGGAAATGAGGCAAGTTGCTTTCATCCTTCCAGAGTTCCTCTCTCGCTCTCTCAAGCAAATCTTGCCTCTGCTCCCCCCTTTGTTTCATCCTTGTGAAGCACCGAGGGAGAAGGGGAGTGTGTGTAGAACATAACTATTAAGTGCTTTTATAGTGTCGCACATTGTTCTCTAAAACATTATGTAAAACTGTTTAGAGATGTGGATCACTCGTGTTATTTGCTTAGTAAATCTATGTGGATGTGAACGCCCGATCTGTCTGATAATGACTCAACCGTCAACACTTCTCCATGCAAGGCAACGTATTGCATCCTCAATAGTCTATATTACTGCACAATGCTGATGAGATTGATCAATTAACGCAGGCGGTCACATGGATCGGAACGACCTTTTCATTCACAAAGTGCTTTCATAAGTCCATAAGCAGCTGCACTTATGATCATTTGTGGCTTCAAGCCTTGAACTGTAAGAGTGTTTCGTGTAGGTAGGCGCAGCGCTGCAAAGTGCTAATGGGCTGAATTAAATGGACGATAAAGCGGCGGGTGTGATAATGAATACACGCACTATTAGCCAGTCAAATCTGTGGTCACATTTCTCTGAATTACTACAATTTACCACTTATTAAGTATGATTATTGATGAGAGAAATAAGTAGTACAAATTCTATTTCAGTATTTCATTGTATGGTTCCGGTATCCGGCATACTTTTCTGCCTCATTCATATGAACTCGCACGTTTGTGCCTTTCTTCAAACCTCTCCATATAATCTCAACGCCATGCAGAGAGTTGCAGCAGATTGTTCTGGCCGCCACCAGAATGAGACCCTAAAGATGTAACAAGGGGCTGTAAAGGATTGTGTATGCATGCTTTGACATTATAATCTTTGTATATTGTGCTCCTTCCTCAGCCTCGCCATGCAGTGAAGCTCCTGTCAGTGCTGAAGTACATGGCTAACAGGAACGGCCCCGACTCCTTCTTCAGCTTTCCAGGGAAAAATGCTGCCGTGAGTACAAATCATCCACTGCAGAAACGAGACATCAGCACGTTGAACCACACTATGAATGAAAGCACAGTTTTTTACTTCAGACTAATGAAAAGGAAGAGACATGACATAAGACGATAACTCCTCTATAATCTATATCAGATAAAGCTTCTATGCCTCTTCAGAAAACTAGCGAATCTCATTCTTTCTGATGAAACTCTGTCTGAGCACGATTAGTCTGCATAATTAATGTGTTGTGTTGGTGCAGCTGCTGTTCAGCTTTTAGACTTTTCTTCCTTGTTTTCTTGTTATCAGTATGATGAAATACCAAGTAGCTCACTTGCCTTCCTGTGGATGAATAATGTGTTTCTTTATATACCGAAGAACCTTTATTAGATTTTGGTTGGAAGAGCCGCTTGACAACACACACCAGTCGCAGGACACCAAACACAATAAAACACACATCGCATTATATTTTGTAACAATAAAACTGATTATTTCATTTTTCTTAGTTACATTTTCAGTGCATTTAATGTGTGTGCACCAGTAAATGTTGCATGACTCCGTCAGAATGTTACCAATGAAACACGTTAATTTTATTTTGACACAGTGAAATCCAATATGGCCGACCTTCTCTGGCACATTCAGACACACATTTTGTTTTGAGGACTTGGATCATATCCTGACAAACGGTGTTCAAACTTCCTCATATTTCTATGCCCAAATAGATTTTTTGGACCTGGATTTGTTAGCTTTCTGACTAACCAGTTGTGCTAGATAAAGTAGTTCCACTGTCGGTGGGGACACACATTTATTGTAATCTCTGTTCTCTTCTTCCTCTTCTTCTCTTCGTCATTTTCTTCCCAACAGGCGATAGCTTTGCCTCCAATAGCAAAATGGCCGTACCAGAGTGGGTTTACGTTCCACACATGGCTCCGCATGGATCCTCTCAACAACATCAATATAGATAAAGACAAGCCTTACCTGTACTGGTAGGTACAATCTTCTATTTTCCTTTTTTTTTTTAGCATTTACCTGCACAGGACCATTTTGCACCTCTTACACTACCAATCTTTAATGCAAATTATACAACGAGAGAGGAATTGAATGAAAAGTGGCTCCTGCAGGAGCATCACATTGAAGTTGTGCGTGCATGTGACTTCATGCACATGTGTAAATGTTCACCATTTCAACACTCCAGTGCTGCTATGGTGATCTATAACATTCAAAGTCTTAAAATAGGCTACAAAAACTGCAGATGAAAAGCGGTTGTGCTCCCCCCCCCCCCCCCCCCTCC
>CAAKHC010015160.1:46639-63607 GCA_901007825.1 Macroramphosus scolopax
ATGATACGGCGACCACCGAGATCTACACTCTTTCCCTACACGACGCTCTTCCGATCTCACACACACACACACACACACACACATATCCCCCGTCCACCACACAAACCTTTCACATAGGAGGAAATATGAATGGATACGTGACCTGAATTCTGCTCCAAAATTCCAATCCTATAGAGGAAAATGTATTTGTCAAGCCCGTCATGGGGCTGATGAACACGACATTGTTAGACAATATGATCAGTTACCTCTCTTTTCCCATTTTTAAAGGATCTGGTCAACAAATAAACAAATCAAGAAAACTTTTGTTTGGGTTATTTACTCTCTCAGATTCACAATATTAAGACTGAGTAGAGAATACTGTGTGATCATTGTGTGAACGAGTGCCATGTTACAAGCTGAATGTAACCACATGGGTTTGTGTGTGTGTGTGTGTGTGTGTGTGTGTGTAGGACGTGAAGGCGGTGGTGACTCATTCCGTCCAGAGTGGCATACACTCTATCGGAGGTGTGCAGGTCCTCTTCCCTCTGTTTGCACAGCTGGATTTCTGCCAGCCCTCCAGCCACGAGCTGGACACCTCTGTCTGGTAACCATGAACGAACAAACACACACGCACACAATATTAAAGGAGCAGTTGGTTGTTTTTGTTCATCCGTCTCTCAGCTTTTATCATGATTCAGTTTTGTTGTACCGAGCAGCAACGTATAAATAGTTAATCAGCAGATTTGAACTGGTGAGGTCTAATAGAGTCTCCAGTTGATGCTAAAGTTTACTATCGTGTGTCAATCCTATCCTGCGTACAATGAACAGTTTTAGCACACGCATTATAATCCATTATTCTTCCTTTTCGAGGAAGTTAAACTGACCTAATTTTTAGAGGTTCGCCCATCGTGGTTTAAAGATGAATTCAATAAACTATATCAGGATCTGTTTTATAAGCCTGATATACCGAGACCTCACACCGTTTGTCATTATTAAACCTCTTCATAGGCCCCATCTTCTTCGTCTAGCAGTGCCGGCTGTACAGTACCTCTGCATTGTTTGTGCTATCACTGTCAAACGAACAGTACGTTTTTTTTTTTTACAAGCAGCCAGAAAACATCTTTTGATGCAGTGCCGAGCTTGAAGGCTGTGAAGCCGTCCCTCTTGTAACTGCAACGTTGTTGTGTAAGCTGCCCTCAAGGTGATGCTAACTAGAATCTGTTCTCTCAGCACAAAGGGGACACAACACCCTCATTCAATCACATTTCATGTAGGGTGTGCCCTTCACAGCCAGGGCTTTGTCAGCAGCTTATGTAGATTATTGTTACTGTCTAACTCACTGTCCGTCTCTTTGTCCGTCTGTGTGCCTCTTAGCTGCACGCTGCTATCCTTTGTGATGGAGCTCTTGAAGAACTCGGTGGCTATGCAGGAGCAGGTCCTGGCCTGCAAAGGCTTTCTTGTCATCGGCTACACTTTGGAGAAGGTAAGGTGAACATAAAGTAGCTTGGCTGGCAAAGGAATACACAAGAGAGCCGTGTCCCTGTAGCAGCCGTGTTAATGAGGCTGACCTTGATTTCCCCTAATCACCACCAACGTACTAACAGTCTTGCAAAACACTTAATATGAGAGAGACTATTGGGATTTTTTTTTCCATTCAACATCCCGACTTGACCTGGCTCGGTTTGGCTCGCCGCGTCAGCTCAGCACGGCCGAGCTTTGCATTTTCCATGACAACAGCGAACCGATCCGCAGCTATGAGCGGTGGATAAACCTTTCCTATAAATTCTACACGTTAAAAGTCCCCCTTTATTTTGACACTTACAAGCTTTTATTCTGAAGCGGCCAAATTAGTAAATGTAACACGACTGCACTGCAGCGGAATGCAGATAAGTAAAGCGGATAGATAAACTTCAAACCACAGAAATTCATTTAGAAGCAATAGAAGTACTGAAAGCTGAACACACAAGAGACTTTTAAAATCCTCGCTGGTCTCCTCATAGTTGAGGGTTAACTCTTGCCACACCATCGTGTTTGTGGGGAAGATGAGGGGTCGACACAAGTTGGCAGGGGTCGACACGGTAAATGCAAATTGCGTGGCTCTGTTGGACTCGACTCGGCGCGGCCGAGAGTGCCAGTGGAAAAACCCCATTTGTTTTCCCCGCAGCTGTATTTCTGTGCTTGTCAGGCAGAAGAGGAGCTGCTCATCATCTTTCTCTGCATGTGTCCTTCCCCTCCCCTTCTCGTACTGCACTTCATCCCCCCCCCTTCTGCTTTCCATGCTTGTGATTCCTTTCACTGACATATCCTCATCCCCTCCTCTTTCCACCCCCTACTGTGGCTCTTCCTGTCCGTGCTCCAGTCTTCCAAGGTGCATGTGACGCGGCCCGTCCTGGACATTGTGCTGGCCTTTTCCAGATACCTAAGCAACTTGCAGAACGGCATCTTGCTGCTCAAGCAGCTGTGTGACCACATTCTGTTCAACCCTGCCATTTGGATCCATGCCCCTGCCAAGGTAACATGAATACACGCATACACACCCCCATTATTCTGCAATCAGTTGCATTTGTATGGATGCATTCATACTTACACGGAATACACAAATTGGTCACTGCATTCAAACGTGCTCTCACGCAGACCCACACAGTCTTAATTACCCTCTCCTGCTCCGTAAGCTGTTGTCCTATTTTTTCCTTACAGTGTTTCGTAGTTCCGCTTGGAGTTCAAGGTTATCCTTCCACCTGTGACTGATTTTTAAATGAGAATTGCCTGCTGACAACCCCTCAGAGACGTAGAAGCCTCCAGCTACAAAAAAAGAAAAGAACTAAGGGCATAGTCAATCTGGATTGTTCCACTCAAACCTACAGTTATGTGTGTGCTTATCTTTCGCAGGTGCAACTTACACTGTACACTTACCTGGCGACAGAGTTCATCAGCACAGTGACCATCTACAACGCTATCCGCAGGGTGAGCACTGTGCTTCAGGTCATGCATACGCTGAAGTACTACTACTGGGTTGTCAACCCGCAGGATCGCAGTGGCGTCGTGCCCAAAGGCCTCGGTGAGAGCTTCCACACTATTGATGTATTGTGTCCTCACTCTTCTTTCAAACATAGAGGATGTGCATGTAAAGGCAGTTTTCAAATGCTTAACTGCACACGTGCACACGAATGTAGCTGCAGGATTCAGCTTTTACAAGCAAAGATCCATCCTTCAACATCTCGTCTTAACTTCTTGGATCCTGCCCATGTGCTCATTTAATGGCAACTCTCAACAGCCTTTGTTCTCCTGTTTGGGTTTCAGATGGTCCGAGGCCAAACCAGAAGGAAATATTTTCTTTGCGAGCCTTTTTGCTTTTGTTCGTCAAGCAGCTCATAATGAAGGTAAATTCACAGCAAACAGCCCCCCCGACATTCCGACCTCCAAACAGAACTCATTTGTTTTGACCCAGTTGAGGAAGAGGCACATTTAGTGCTCTCCCTTTAGTGGTTTCCTCCGCGATTATGAACTGTAGCTGATTCTCTCTGATTAGTGCAGCTGCAGTTTGATTTTTTTTTTTTAAATAGCCAATAGCAAACCAGCTGCTGATTTTATACACCAGCAATTATTGTAAACTCTTAGTCAACCCACAACTCTCCTCAGTGGTCAGACAGCTTATTAAAGCCTCCATTAATCAATCTATTGGCAAATAATAAGCATGTAAGAAAAGGTCTGCAAAAGTCTGTTTATAGATAATCTGGGAAACATTATTGTTATTATAATTTATTAGCATTCAAGCACTTGAATTGATTTTATATGAATGTGTATTAATTTGCATTGACTTACTTGTATATAGAAGAAGGTAAACCCCAGATATATATATTGATCAAATATCGGTTGTTTTACTGTCTTATTCTTCCCTGTACTTCCATGCTTACTTGAGTAACCATGGTTACCTGGTGAAAACAACGGTGAAACAGTCTCTGTAAATATGTTCTAGGATCATGGAGTAAAGGAAGACGAGCTGCAGAGCATCCTCAACTACCTCCTTACCATGCATGAGGTAGGCGTGTCGTTCATGCAACACTGAGCAGCAGGCGGTTCGCCACTAGATGGCCTCATAACACTTCTGTGCTGTACAGCGTCTTCACACCCGTAACCATTGGATCAGTCTGCTGATGCAGCTCCGCACTAACAAAACCTTGGAAGAATCAGGGGCGATTATGGCCGTGTTAGAAATACGGCCGTTCCTTTTATGGAGCACATATTTTAATACTTAAGTTCAAATGCTTGTGATTATTTCTAGTGAATTTGTGTGTCTCTCATTACTTCTTCTCCTAACACTGCTATTGATGTCTAGAATATATAGCAGTGAATAACATATATATGTGCCTTTGTCTTAAACTGACAAAGAACTTACTGAGAATTGTTGGTAATTTAAGATTCCACCTTGAAGCGTGACCTTATTCAGCTTCACTCGGTGGTGCAACAATAGCCTGCAGTCTGGCTGTCTCTGTCCCACAGGATGACAACCTCATGGACGTGCTGCAGTTGTTGGTGGCTGTGATGTCTGAACATCCCGGATCCATGGTCCAGGCCTTCGACCAGCGCAATGGGATTCGGTATTGACAACCTTTTTGTATGCAATATGCATTAAAGCTGAACAATCAATTTAAATAGGAGTTGAATCTCAGTATAGCCAAGTGGAATCTGCAGATCGCAGGAGCTGCATTTGTTTTGACAACATACCATTATAAATGAAGCATTGTGGTGCTGCAGAGTTGCCCCGGCCTACAAATCCTTTTTTTCTCCAGACGTGAAGGAATGTGCTCGTTTTGGTACAAACACCAGCAGAAATCACAATATTTTGTCAATGCAAATGAAATGCAAAAATTCCAAATAAAATCACGAGTCGTGTTAAAATATCTGTCCAAATAGTCGCAGTGCTATTTTTTTGAATATTGTTCAGCTCTAATCTGCATATTATGTATATGCTATACACACAGTTTAATCTGGGTGTTTGTATTTAGTGTCAAAATGGTCAAAACTGGAGATACTTTTAAATGTTTATAATTTTTAATTTATTGCAACATATTAATTATGTATAATGTATTTATTAACAGTTTGTTTTGTAAAGTACAGAGACTGGATCAAATTCTATTTTGAAAACATTAACATGATACCTGCCTGTACATCTACACCTGTAACGAAATCCTGCACATGTTTGTATTGTAAATTATTTTGAACACTAATTTCATTCAATTAATTGTCCTTTTTTTAACAGTGTGATTTACAAGCTTTTGGCATCAAAAAGTGAAGGAATACGAGTGCAGGCACTCAAAGTTATGGGCTACTTTGTCAAACACTTGACACCAAAGTAAGTACGGCGACAAAAAAACAACATCTGTATGATTTTATTCCCGGAATATAGAAAGTTTTGAAAAAAATAGATTTCTGACCTTTTTAAAAGGGAATTTCATTATTGACTCCAGCTCTCATCCTCCCAAAATCACTTTTCTTAAAATCCCTAATAGGTCCAGAACTACTGTAAAGGATTGTTTTGTGTAAAAAATCTCATTATATAGTAAACATATGGGAATAAAAGGAATAATTGTGCATTGTCCAACCCTGCTTTTTTAACTCTGTGCATTCTACTCATATAAATGTGGCACATGTGGACTTAATTTCACGTGATCAGCCGTTGTCTCTTTGCACTGTGTTCTTTTGATAATCGCTTGATCTCATTCAGATCATATTGTAAAATAGTGTGTTCACCTTATGCTGCACCAGTAGAACCAGTAGTAACTC
This sequence comes from Macroramphosus scolopax, assembly GCA_901007825.1. Classification (NCBI taxonomy): domain Eukaryota; kingdom Metazoa; phylum Chordata; class Actinopteri; order Syngnathiformes; family Centriscidae; genus Macroramphosus; species Macroramphosus scolopax. The sequence goes on from CAAKHC010015160.1 coordinate 52,403, forward strand.
TGGTCCCGCTCGGTTGGAAACAGCCTTCAGGCCATGTGGTCCAGATCCAAATTACCTCAATCTGCAAACAGTCCACGTTTTTTCTATTTTTTTTATTTCGGAACTGATTTATGTCATTAAAAATTGACCTGATCCATGATCAGAGATGAAAGACTTTGAAAGAACTGTTCTTACTTAGTCAGCAGATATTCTCTTTTTCATTTCCACCCCGTCAAATGTCCACTGGAGCTCAGCTGATTTATGCTGCCACAGATTTCAAACGTTGCAATAATCGGACTCATCAGCGAGTCAGAATTTATGATATCCTCAGACAGTTGGAGTATTATTCAGTATAACCTTTGAACTAAAAATAATATCCCTAGTAATTCTGTGCAGCGTCTTGCGAGCCAGTGTTTATGTTCAACTTTGGAGAGAAAGTTCCGGATGTCTTTGTGCTACAGCGGTGTTTCAGTTGATGTTCACTGACGGACCTTTGACCCCCTAATGTCCCGATCAGGAGGAAATCGGAGGTCATGCTGAGTCATGGCCTCTTCTCCCTGCTCACCGAACGCCTGATGCTCCACTCCAACCAGTTCACCATGACAACCTACAATGTGCTCTTCGAGGTCAGTCTTCCTCCGTCACACTCTCGGCCCTTGTTTGCAACACATCGTCTTCACACATGTTTCAATATGCAGCATATTTGCTTCCTTTTTTAGCTTATATTTCTTTTGCTTTCTACACTCAATATAGTGTATAATTAATTGCATGTAAGGATACTTCAGGACACCTGTGGAAACTTGATTATAGAATGAATTAGGAATATACACAAAGACGGTCAAGACATGATGTGGATATTCATAGCTGCGTGTATCCACAGTGTACTTTGTTTCCCTGTTATTGTTGAGGCCGATGTGGATATTTACGACTTGAATACCTTCTCTGTCCCCCGGCAGATTCTTACAGAGCAGATCTGCACTCAAGTGATCCATAAACAGCATCCGGACCCCGACTCCACGGTGAAGATTCTCAACCCACGTAAGTGCCTCCCCTGCGCCACACTCCTCTCCTAAATCATCCCCTGCAGCGTACCCTCTACATACCTATTGCTCCATACTGCACCAGAAGACACTCCCCACGGACCCGTGCGATTGCTATATACAGGCTAACAAATGAAGGACATAAATTCTGCAGCCAGAGGGTGTCTTCATGCGACCGAACCTCTGATGTGAAGCTAGCATGAGGCTAGTGCAAACGCTCTCTGTGTTGACTGTAAATAATTTTAATGATATTTACATTTTTTTGTTTTTCTTTTCTTTGCTCCGATCATGTGGAGTATTAGTGAATACTGCAATAAAATATTATTATTACAGGTGTTTTGATTTTGCTTCAGAGTTAGTGTTATGTTCATAAAAATGTTTGCACTTATTAGTAAAATAATTATTTTGAAATTTGCGTGAACTTACATTCAATTTTTAAATCAAAATCAATCAATATTACTGCTGAAAACAAAGCGTAACATTGCATCCTTTGTATGTATATTCAGGGATGCAAAGATACCATGTTCGAAATAACTATTTGTTCGATGCTGACTGATGTTTTTATTGTGTATTTTGTTTTTATTTATTCCCTCTTTTGTGACTTAACTTTTTCCAAAATTCCTTCAGCCCTCTGTCGTTCTATCTTTGAGCACAAATTCAGTCTTCCTCATGTACGTGTTTGGTTTGACTTGTTAATTTGTCAACACACATAAACAGATAAACAGCTGCCACATGTTGAGAGGCTGATGTCAGTCAACAAGGCGAAGAGCAGCTGATGATCGCTAACTCAATGCAACCCAAGTATAACTACTGTTATGTACAGTACTACTACTTGTTTTTACCAGTGCATCCCTACTAGAAGGAAGTGCGTACCCAGTTTCTATATGCTGCAACATGACACCCTGAAACGGCGACTCCAGACTATAATCATTCTTCCCATCCTATATTTTGTCTCAGAAAAAATCTTTTTACATCGTGAAATCTTTCAGCTGAGAAAAGAAAACATTCCTCTCCCTCTCCGTAGTCCTGCTCCTACACAGACACCAATACCTTTGTGCACACTCGTACCGTTTGAACGACCAGCGCGTGGTGCGATCACAACCCAGGTTTACTACCAACCAGCCTTAATCTGACGAGGGTCCTGCTGCGGCCACACTTTGATTATCTGAAGCCTTTATTGTGTTAAAAACTCTTCCACCCAACCGTCCTCGACAGGCGGTGTATGTCATATGAACCTTGTATAGGTTTGTGAACGCGAGCACATTCTCCGGAACGTGGAGCGGTGGTCTGGTTCTCCTTTGCTCTGCATTCTCTTGATTTAATCTGTGACAAACTCTGAAAATGGCCCACTGATTGCAGTCTTTAGTAACGTCAGAGCCAATCAAACAAACCGAGGAAGCACTGTTTCCCTTAAATTAACTCGAGGGAGAGCGACCAAGAAGAAATGGAAAAAAAGAAGGGGAATACGCCATCCCTCCATCCTCATTCCCTGGACATGCTGGGGTAATTTTCTGGCGGTAAAGGTTCAGCGACTCATAATTTGAGTGACTAAGGCGTAGAAACAACACCACCGTCTGCCGGGGCACGGTGAGCGGAGGGGGGGGCGTCTGTTAGCGCCGAGGTCTGAAGAGACGAGTGAAATCCAAACCCCGTCGTCTCCCTACTCGAAGCAAATGGACACTGACACTGTCGAGATAATTCACCTAAACAGTCTGGTTGGTTCAACCGGAGCCAAACCTTCCGAGCAGGGCCTGTGACTCCGACTGTCTCTGAAACAATACCAGAACCATTACTGTATGATAAAGATCACTCGCCTGGGCTGAAATATTCCACAGGCGCTGACTTTCAAGTGTGTAGCTTGTGACGCAATGATTTGCACATTTTGACACTAATGTCTGATTTAGTTGATAACTTAAGGAGTTTAACCCTTTAAAGCAGATGTACCAGCTGTAAGTCTTATATCAGAAAGTAGAGAAGAGACGTATTAAACATTTTCTTTATCATTTCATCTCTGTTAATATTTCCAGAGATTCTGAAGGTGATTGCTGCTCTGCTGAAGAACTCTCCCCCGCACCCCGAGACCATGGAGGTGCGCAAGATCTTTCTGTCCGACATGATCAAGCTGTTCAACAACAGCCGAGAGAACCGCAGGTGAGAGCAGAGAAATAGGCCACACACTCCTCCACACAGTCCTCACATGCCAGCGAGATCAGCCTTAAACCAGCGTATCATAACGGCTGCTGGATCACGGCAAAAGTCATAATTAAAATGATTTGGGTCAATGGTTGTTACACAGGATTACTCTGTGACTTTAGAAACATCAGGCTGTCTTGTGAACCAGAATCTCGTCTCAAAACCAAATAATCATTTTATTTAACTAGTTTTTCGTTGCAAGTGAGAATAAAATTTGACCGGCAGCTCAGTCCTACTTTTTCTTTCTTCCAGGAGTCTGCTGCAGTGCTCGGTGTGGCAGGAGTGGATGATCTCTCTGTGCTTCATCAACCCGCGGAACAGCGAGGAGCAGAAAGTCACAGAGATGGTTTACGCCATCTTCCGCATTTTGCTCTACCACGCCATCAAATACGAGTGGGGCGGCTGGCGCGTCTGGGTTGACACCCTGTCCATCACCCACGCCAAGGTCAGAGCACACGTTGTATTCATGCACGCCTCACACACACACACACATCAGACACGGCTTTGTTTATCTTTCTCTCTGGATCTTCTTTATCTCCTCATCTGTTTCATTCCTACATTTTCTTGTGTTTAGCTTCTGTCTCTCTCTGTGTGTTAAACGCAGGCACATACACAGACCCAAATCTTGCTGCTGTGTCGTCAGCCTAAATATCCATCCCATGACCATGACTGTAGCCATTTCCCGTCTTTGCACTTGCACCTCCCCTCAGTTTGATTACCAGCAGCTTTTAGTCACAGCCAGTCACCCGTGTGTTTAGTTTGAATCCGGCATAATTTAAGTCATCAAATAAGAAAGTAGAGAACTTTATCTTCTGACTCTCCAACCAGCAGTGAAGGCTCGTCCACTCTCCCTTCCACTCTCTGTTTATGTAGTGTCTTTCTTCTACGTTGCACAGATAAAAATAAACTCCTGACACTTCTTATTTCCAAATTCTGATTCGAAATACTGCTTTTGAAATTCACTGTTGATATCAAGTTACGTTACTCTGCTCAAAAACGGTGAAGTAATTGAGTCTGGTGTCAGATTGTGGTCTTGGGGGTTTTTAAGCCTGGCAGATTGAAGGTTGAGTTAAAGAGAAGCTGGTGATATGAGATGCTTCACCGAAAGTGTTGGGTGCTGTGACGGTCGGCGTCCAGTAGGGGGCACAGGCAGACTGTCTGGGAGGGGATCGGTGTGAAGGACGATGTTTGTCGGATGCTGGAAGCTCTGGACTCTCAACACGTCTCCGCACATCCGAACCCCGCGGAACTGACCTGCAGTTAAATATAATCATGAATTCCACATCGGCAGACGGTGTTTTACATAAGATGTTCACAAACATGGGGAAGAAATTGCTCAAAATGTTGCTTCACCTCGAAGCTGAGAAGATGAAAAATGCAACACACGTACATAAACATGGTGTTGTTGAAATATGAATGAATTTTGACCTGATTAAAATGCAGCTCAGACATTTGATACAAGCATCGCATTGTGATATTTATTTGGCAGTGGCAACAAATTATAATGTAAATACAATATTAGAGTAACATTTGATATTTGTATGTATGGAAAATACACAGCTGCAGCATGTTTGCAGAATAGCAAAGTGTCTTGTTTAGTCTTCTGCAAAACCTGTTTGTTATTTGCAGACGACAGCCTGTAATTGACTCCTTATAATAAATAATTATTACAGATTCCTTTTTAAAAACTGCGGTTCTCTAACATCAGTATAAAACACACAAAGCAAACGTAACGATTGTAAGATGGGAGAAACACTCACGTGCACCCAGGTGTGGGACCCAGACTGTGAACTCGGTACTTGCAGCGGGTGTTAGCCACCAAGATGCATGCATCTGCTATAAAAAAAGCTAAAGAAACTCAATTGCAATTTTATTGTCCTGTTTGATAGATTTCCTGCCACCTTTGTAGCACCAAAGCTGTTTGTCACTGTTGATCTCTCCTCCCACTGCTGCAGGGCTGTGCGTGTGTGTGTGTGTGTGTGCGCAGTGTTTCTTTGAATGTGAGTCGCTAGACACATTTTCTCTTTACCCTCCTTTTCTCTTGGGCTCTAGGAAGCCGCGCTCTCCCAGCCCATTGAATATTCATCGGAACCGTGCGAGAACAATCAGAGAAACAAGGCCTCATAAATACAACCAGCCCACTGGGAGCCTCTTGATAAGTGCATACATGCATTCACAAGTACATATTTGCACACTTCCCCTTTGCACAGACCTCATGATTTAGTTTGCCTCGTGTCAACCTGAGTACAATCAGCATTTGAAATGACTTGTCTTAAGGTGTGTTCACATCACAGGGAAATCCAGGGGCCTTTTGATGCACGTTCTGCATTGGTGCGCGCAGCATTTACCACGCTGGTGCTCACAGTGAGCTAATGCTAATGTTGATAGCAATAGCATTTCAGAGAGTCAACCAGTGTGTTTGTAGAAAACTCGGTACCTGTATCTGCTGTTCATATTTGGCTAAGTAGAAATATTTTTGCCTCGTCCTGATTCAGGGTCAGTTTGTTATCGTACAGTTATATAAATTCAATAATGAGTTTTTTCTTTATCTCTCAGTTGAAGCATTTTCAGTTCAATATGGATGATCTCATCTTGTTTTAAAGTTTAACAAATCACTCTCACTTACAGTCCTCCCCTTATTTAATGCTTATTAGACGGTTTCAACATGTATTTTATACCAGCAGTTGCAACACATGTTGAGATTTAGATTGTTTGGACTTGTGTAAATTCAAAAAGTCTGTGTGTGTGTGTGTGTGTGTGTGTGTATGTGTGTGTGTACATCCTATGTACTTCACTAGCTCCCACTGTAAGTCTGTCTGCATATGCGTCTCTCTGAAAAGACAGATGTTACCGCAGGTGGGCACGCTGACACAACAGCCCCACCCCCCCCCACCCCCGTCACACCCACCCAAGGTGCCCCTCGTCCATCTCGGCAACGCAAATCAGCCTGAGAACAAGGAGATCTGCAGGGTCCCTACGTCCCTCAGACTTCAGACATTTTACCACAAAGAATAATTTTTCAAAACTTACTTGACTTACTTTAGAAGAAGATCCTTTCTGGATGAAATGGTTTCAATTTTGTCCAATCAGCCTTTTTTCAGCTTGATGATTAACCGCAGACCCACATGTATTGTCCATGAAGCTGTTGAGGTCCGAGGTTATTGAGACGCTACACAAACAAGACTCAAGATGTTGTTCTCGTTAAAGACTTTCAGACAGACGCATTGAAAGCTGCACAAAGAGAATTTAGAATATTGAATAGCCAACGCTAGATAATTACACGCACATCAGATGCTATCTGTGCTCTCCGTTAGCAAGCCGATCCCAAGTTCCTGTATCCATGACTTTGATCGGCTGGTATTGATTTTTTTGTAGTTATCAATATTTGTTCAAGATGATTTTACTATGATTATAATAAGAGAAACATTGGATCAGATGGGCAGGAGAAAACTAAGAATAGAAATGTTTTAACAAGGCATAAGAACGAGATCAGGGCAGCACGGCCGGCACTGCAGCACCAGATGACATTGATTTTGGTAGAGGAATTGCATTTAGGTAATCGGATTAGAGCCGTGCTGCCCTCCCTGTTTCCTCTTTGTTTTGTGGTTGCTCCCTATCTATTGATCTAAATGGGGACTCCCAGGCTCCTACTGTGGGGTCTCCCGAGATTAGCGCTCTGCCACCCTGACCCTTGCCTAACAGGTTGCGGTGCGCTACACCGCTTTGTTCTGTTTGTCTACAGGAAAGTGGGAATAATATTTTTCTTAAACCAGAATACTAATCCGTGACATATGTTACACTGCCTTTGTTTGTAGTAGTGTGTCCTGCTCCCACAGCATGTCAGATCTTTTGTATGCACTGGCCATCCTGTGCCCTGCTAATACCATGTTACCTGTCACATTAGAAAAGCCCACCATGTTTTCGTACATTACCATAACATTTTTCCATACCCCACCGAGGCCAGGCTGAGTCATGGAGTAGAATTAAATTAGATTAGATCAGCGCTGATGGCCCAGCCACCCAAGGCAGTTTCTATATGTTGTAGCAAGGCTAAACGCTCTTTTAAAAACCACAGAGACGTATACTACCTCTGTCTAATGGTAACTGGATCTGTTACAGAGCCCCATTTAAGGCCAACATACATCATCTTAATGCACGGGCTGCATCCTGAATCTATGACGTGATGTGCCGCGCTGCTCTCCTGCATAATTTCCATAGGAGTGCACTCTGAATGCAGCCTTTTAATTGCTAGAAATGCTCAATGTCAAATTAAGCTCAAACTAATGGGGTAGAAGGTCTTGCTGTGTGATCACCGGGAGAGGAGGAGGAGGAGGAGGAGGGAGGGAGAAAGAAAGAAACCACTGGCACATTTCTTGAACAGGCTGTGCACTCAGAAACAGCTATAGATTACCAATCACTGCTTCCCACTACAGAAGATTAATGAGCACCCGTGTAGCAGGCTAATTTAGAACAATAACGCCTAATTAATTACAAATAATCAGCTTCTTTCTCTCCCTTTCCTTTTCTTCTGCCCTCAATGAATCACTTTCTTTCTCTTCCTCTTTTGCGATGTATTTTTTTCGCCGCCTTTTTGATCTCCGGCTTTTTTCATATTCTTTGTTGTTTTCCTCTCTCTCTCTCTTTCCTGCTGTCCAAATAGCCTCAGGTGAAAAAGCAGCAAAGTGGGTCTAGTTTCACCCCCCCACCACCACCACCACCACCCTCCACAAGCCCATCTTTGACTTTCTGTCCTCCAAGCCCAAGTGATTAATGCAGGGTCTTAAATTAGGCGTGGGAGGATTTGCCAATGCCGGACATGCACTCAGCACAGCTCGCAGACACACACTAATAGTATCTCCTGCTAATCTATGACTGCTTACATGGATGGGCCCTTCCTCAAATGCCACTGCAGACCACTGTCGTTATAGACTAGCAGTCGAGTCAACTGATATCAGATGGTAAGAAGACTGATAGAGGTTAATAGGCTGCGGGAAAGGAAAAGTTTTAAACATGGCAATGTAGTTCGACGTAGGAATACGCTTCAAACTGAACATGTTGATTATATGTTGCCCCGTTAACCACTGAAAGTATGAATCATTTAACACAGTGGTGATTATTTTGTTGTGCCGATATCTTTTGCATTGACGGGATTATGACATTTCAGATTAACCCAATTTCAAATGGTTTGGTCTTGTCAGTCAGTCTGTCCAGTCCTCTGATCTGGGATGTTCCTTTTTAAAAACATATTCTTTATTGTGTGTTTGCAGGTAACCTTTGAGCAGCACAAAGAGAATCTGTCCCGCATGTTCCGTCAGTACCAGAGTCAGGAGTCTGTAGGCTCCATGAGCACGATCCGAACCATCTCTGGTGCCAGCCAAAGCTCAGAGAACATGGAATGTGTTAACGGGTCGTCTGCAGAGGAGACGGCACCTTCCACTGTCATCGAGTTAACCGTGGACGAGCTGAAATCCCCCGACATGGCTTTGGACCCAGCGATTACCTCTATCCCGTTTGAGGCCGGCGACACGCGAGGACAAACGACCATCACTGTGTCCAACATCCTGGAAGATGACCAGAGGCGGGTTCAGGAGACAGAAGCTACTACGGTTCAAGAAAACAACATAGATGGATTGAGTGAAAAGACGAGCAAACAAGAGCCAGCGATCGAGGCTTCTGCTGAGAAGAAGGACGATCCACAGGAGTCGATCAGCGTCCTGCCTGAAGTAGATGAAACAAAACCAGTGGAAGTGGTCGGAACCTCTGCCACAACATCTGTGAATGATGACACACAAGCACCTTTAACAGATGAGGACAAATCAGAGAGTGAACATAACAAAGGTGGATCATCAAGGACAGAAGATTCTCCGAATGACGCAGAAACGGAGCTGCCTTTGGTTTCAGAAGAGGAAAGTAAGAAGGACCAGATGTCCCCTGAGACCGAGGCCTGTCTGGGGAACAGTGTGCCGGGTGGAGTCTCGGTCGTCAAGGAGGACTCGGTTGACATGTCATCCGTTAGTGACCAGATACACGCTAGTGATGCTGATGACAGCCAAGAGGAGTCCTCTTATGCTTCTGCAGCTGCTGGAGAGGAAGAGGATGTTGCAGTGAAGGAGGAGAAGACACATGACGATGAAGGCAAGAAAAGTGATCAGGAAGACCAGTTGAAGGAGAAGAAGAAGAAAGATGAAGTTGCAAAACAAGAAAAAACTGAAGACAGTGATGAGACTGAAAATAAAGATGTGTCAGGTTCAGAGAGTCAGAAGGTGGAAACCACAGCGGCTGAAACCCCCGAAGAAGATGTGACCGAACCAGCAGTAGAAGTAGTTAAAGATGAACAGCCTTCTGTAGTAAACGAAACTGCCACTGCAGATCAGCAGGCAACAGAAACCACATTGTCCGCTACAGACCAGGAGGTTGCAGAAGCATCCGCCTCTGTTGCTACTTTAACTGAGCAGACCAGTCGTCCTGCTGCAGAGGAACCCCCGTCCAACGCCCCAGACAGCAGCTCCAGCACCTCCAGCTCTGACAACCAGAGGAGTGCAGACAGCAAAACCAAAGAGATCAAAATCGCCCGACTTGACGTGTCCAATGTGGCCTTAGACACAGAGAGACTTGAACTGAAGGAGACCTCTGCAACAGTATGCATCTCTTCTATTTCAATATTAAGATTTTATGTTATGCTAAATGCAGCAGAACTATCACTGGATTTCTTCTTGTTCCTGCAGGAAACAAGCCAACAGAGCCAACCTGTGGCAGCAGGTGCAGGAGGGTCTTCAGGTCAGCAGAGAGACAGCGGATCCTCGGCCCCGCGTTCCACTATGTTCCGCATCCCAGAGTTTGGCTGGTCCCACATGCACCAGCGCCTCCTCACTGACCTGCTGTTTGCTATTGAGACGGATGTGCAGATGTGGAGGAGGTAGGGTAACGGTCTACTGACAGTAACTTTACAAAAGCTTAAATTAACTACGTTTATCAGATTGATAAGCCATTAATTTGAACACAAACAAAAAATAGGACAAATGCAACAATTCTTTAATTTTTGGCGCCTGAATCTGAAATAAAAAAAATGATCTTCATGTGGGAATAATACGACCCTCTCACATGCCTCAGCAAATCATATTTTGTTTGTAAATTTGCCAGAAAATGCCGTGGATTCTTTACTGGTATTCTCTACAATCTTAAAGTTAAATTCTTTGTTGTTACCATGGAATTTGTCATCTATGACCCTCTGCATCAGACTGCATTCAGTTGTTAAACTACCACACAAAATTGTAAATGCTCATCATGTTGTCAAAAACATCTTTTTTAAGGAATCAAATATACAAAATTAGCTGTTTCAATTCCAAATCATGTCCCTGCTTCGTAGCCGTCTGACGATCGTATCAAACATCCTCTTTGTCTTCTCTCTCTCTGTTGTCAGTCACTCCACAAAGACAATCATGGACTTCGTGAACAGCAGTGAGAATGTTGTGTTCGTCCACAACAGCATTCACCTCATCTCCCAGGTGGTGGACAACCTCATCATGGCTTGTGGCGGCATTCTGCCTCTGCTCTCTGCAGCCACGTCCTCCTCTGTGAGTCCCCGGCTGTGCATGTAACTGATGGCTCCAATCACAGGAAGTTATCCATCCGCATTGACCTTTCCCAATCGTATTAGACTACAGTTATCTGCTCCCTAACGTTGTTAGCTTGTTGTTGTGGTGTCTGACCTCAGTGACTGTTGCTCTCGGAGATGATTCTCTGCTGCTCTGACCTGGCTGCACTGTTAAGGAACAAGGGTTCAATCCCTCTATAATTCAGTTATATTCAACCGTTTGTGCTCTGTAACCGAATTTAAAACTGGAGGAGATAAATTCGAATTGTGATTAGTGTGTTATCTTGAATACATCTAGAAGCACTTTCTTTTAGATACTTTTGAAATAGCAAAAGGTAGTCACAGATTGATCAGTCGTATGTCAAATTGGCTGATATAAGAAATAAGATTAGATGCACG
>CAAKHC010015161.1:14496-33291 GCA_901007825.1 Macroramphosus scolopax
CTCGCACACACACACACACACACACACACACACACACACACACACACACACACACACACACACACACACATATAGAATGCATGCGCAGTTGTAAAGACGATCTGGCCATGGTCAAGAGGGACAAGAACCAGTGGTCCTCGATAAATTACGTACAAGCAGGCCTACTGTGCCGTCCGTGTGCTCAGGAGAAAAATAATGCAAACACACACACACACACACACACACTCCAACATAGTTTATTAGTTTGTCACCATGCTCCTCCAAATATACATATTCGCACGTTTGCATACTTACACTTATTATTCCTCCCGTCACTCCACAGCAAACCTGCATCCCTCAAAAGCATCCTTAGAAAAGGTGGGAGGGAAGAGAGCTACATACTGTACTCCCCGTGCACGTACACTCTTTTGAACATTTCATCCTTTTTTTCGAGCGACACAACATCCCCACCGAAAATGAACAGCTTCTCCACTGCTGTGTCGAAAGCGTTTTTTTTTTTTTTTTTTTTCTTCTTTCTCTTGCTCACTTCAAAGCCATTTGTTTACTCTGCTGCCTCCTGACATTGTCTGTGGTAATTAAAGGAGCGCCCTGAAATTTATGGTTTAATTATACAGGCCTTGTTATGCAGAGAAGACCGGGATGGGCTGATATGCTCAATAAAAATAAATAAATTCCATACGCGTTTATTGAACCTGCGTTCGCATTGGAGGGCGCAGTCGTCTCAGGTGTGTGTGTGTGTGTGTTAGTGTGTTCATGTGTATGCATACGTGTGTATGTTTATTTATGTATTGCCTCGCAGGACAGCAGCGGTAGCTCAGTGCGTGGTGGGAGTGGGTGAGAATGAAAATTAAAAAAGAAAAAAAAAAAAGAAAAGCTAGATGAATTGCAATCGATTTGCGCTGGTTCACTGTATTGATCCCCCAGCATGTTAAAGCCTCCTGTACTCCATGAAGAACACTCTGTCTGTGTGGGCTCACACCCTCCCTCCCCCATCCATGCCTCCAACCAACGAACACACTGCTAGATAGCTAATATCTCCTTGTTTTTGGTACCTCATGCATGTGTAAGAGCAGAGACAATGTGTGTGTGTTCATGTGTTTTCGTGCACACACACAGCGGTGGAGAGTGATCTTGGCTGTGGCCCACGAGCTGCTTCTTCGAACTGATCTTTGAGTCGGGTATAAATAGCGCTCAATCTATAAATAAAACAGCGGTACCTTTCACACTCTCTCTCACACACACACACACACCTGCGTTCACACAATCATATGCACAAATACTCTTAAATAGAGCCTCCATCGATCCGTGTATCATGTTTAGAGGTCAGGTAGAAGGATGTCTGTGGGACGTATTGATGTATTTACATGAGAGCGTGACCCGCGCGAGCTCTGCACTGACTACCTGTCTGACCTCTGACCCTTCCATCTTAACCTACAGAACAGTGTTCCAGCAGGTTGTATGCCTCGTGTTTATCTACAGCGGACATATTTAGGTATTTGGCTGATGCTTTGATTCAAAGAGACTCGCAATGCGAGCAGGTAGCCAATCGATATCTTACCCCAAAAACACTGATTCAATGTGAGTAGCTGGTAAAGACATTGAACCTGAGCCCTGCTGATTCAGCACATTTTTACTCCTCACCGTCAAATAACGAAGCTCTCAGAAGGTCAAATAGTGAAGCTTTTCTCACACACCTTTGCATCCTATTACGATGAACACGGGACCGTTCGGCGTCTGTGTGAGACGCACTCAGCTTCTGACGTCAACATATAGTGAAGAAGCAGTTTGGGGTGGTGGAAGGTTTCTAACACACACCAGACTTTGGGAGAGAGTTGGGACGAGTTGACATTGTCACAACAATACTTTTTCAAAAGAATGGCATAGGTGAGGTTAATGCACGAAAAACAGGGTCAGGGTCACACATGCTGAAACATCTTATACTGACGTGGAGGGGCTTTATATTGTAGTTAGTGGACAGCCTGCTGAGTCCAATGCAGACACAAAAGGCTGCCTTGTACGTCGGTACCGGATACCGAGCGCTGCGACAAAGCCAGCCAACGTTCTTACACCCTGCTCCATGCTTGCAGGGCAAAACATATGAACAAACTGACTTTACATGGAGCTGTCAGCTAACCAAACATACTGTATATACTCGCTGCTGGTTGACTCACTGATTAACTGCCAGTAAACACAGAATCTAAACCCCAAACCGGTTGTGCACAACGTGCTTTCACATTCACACCACTTTCCCTTCAGTCCAATGTGGAGCTCTGTGCATCTGAAGAACATGTCCCATCTGCTACTATCTGCTGAGCTCAACTCAGGCTAGAAGTGTTTTGAAATGGGTTGGAGAGGGGGGGGTGAGAGATAAATTGGTACAGCGAGCTGGAATGCTGCAGCAGTTATTTAAGGCCCTGTAGGTGCTGCCTAGGCCATATGCTCCTATTATTCCGCTTGGGAGGGGCTCATGTGAGCATGTGAGCGAGGCCGGGGTGAGGAAGAGGAGGATGGGAGGGAATAAAAAAAAAGGAAGGGGGGGAGTGATGGAGCGGAGTCAAAGGGGAAAGGTAGCTGAGGTGTTATTTTAAGGAGAGCCCACCTATCAAGCACTGGAGGAGTTTTAAGAACGGGATAGCAGAAGAAACCTGAGATGAGATGAGAACGAATTAGCTCCTAAAGTAAATGATCGCCTTCACCTGCAATATCCGGCTCCTTCACCGCCGTCTTTGCATAATTCATCTCATCAAATTTTGAGGTGTGGCGGAGTATAATTCATGAACTCCTGAACTTTTCAGGTTTGGAAAGCTTCTCTCCGGTGAGGGATTGTCAATCAGATTCATGTCCTGGAGACGCACCGTGTTAGATTCAGTGTTAATTGTGTTGCCTCTTTTACAAATACAATTTGATTCCCACAACCTCAATGCATGTTGGGATGTGTTACGTTTATGATTGTCGCAGTGAGGATGTGATTAGTATAATTTCAATTAAATAGCAGAGATAAACATGCAGGTCCTCAAACTCCATTATAATGGAGAGGAAGAGCTTGATATGTAAAGAAACACAACGCCCAGGTGCAGCTTTGTTGTTAGCCTCATCATATCTTCCTTCTCTCTCTCTCTCTCTCTTTCTTCTCCTCCATATCTGTACAGTCTCTTGTCAAGCTGAGGTCTGTGTTCCTGATCAGGGCACGGCTCTCATGTTAGCCGCTTCACGGGAAGCACATCCCAGCATTCCCTCTGACACGCCGGCAGCAGCATTACCATAATTGGCTTTTCTACATGACGGGACAGAGGAAATAATAATGTCATTTTATTTACAGCCCCCTTGTCCCGGTCCGAGAGCTATCACCCCCCTCCACCCACCCACCTCTCCGCCCCTCCACCTCATCCCTCCTCCCTCCTCACCACTGCAGTCTTTCTCCTATCTGCACATACACTGACATCCAAACCTCATCCTCCTCCTGCTCTTCTATCTCATCTCCCTCTCTCCCCCCCCTTCTCTCTGTTCGGGGCGCGAGTCTCGTTCTGCCACAGCGTGTAGGTCAAGCGATAGCTTTTTGATCAGCTCCTGTCCAAAGCCATCAGGTTTGAGAGGCACGTAATGGAGAGCAGGGTGACAAACAGAATCTGGGGAAGGAATAAGACTGCCAGTTTCCTATTAGGGACCAGCCTAAACGGCCTTTGCTTCCCTCCCGCCATTCTCTACCGCAAACCCAGTCTTGCACTGCCTAAATCACATGAGTGAAGGGGCCTGTGATTGGACATTAGTGCCGCAAATGACTGCTGTGATTGCCCCCTCTTCCCAAACTCACATCAAATAAATAAAGAAATGTGTGTAAATAAATAGAAGAAGGGGTGTTGTAGAAATGGGGCGGACGGCGGTGGAGGTGTTGGTGAGGGGAGACTGGCGGGTTTTATCCCCTTCTATTCCCCCTCTCTCTCTCTCTCTCTGTCTCTCATTTCATCGCCTTTCTGCCTTTCTTATCTGGTTTGTTTGGCTTTGACAGCGGCCAAATGGTGAAGCTCTGTGAGCCTGACAGAGAGTTTTATTGATTTAACAACCAGAAGACTCAGCAAAGAAAAGGGAGAAGCCAAAAAAAAAAAAAAAATGGGTAGGGCGGAATAAGATAGCAGAGTTTTGAAAAGGAGTGATGTGTTTTTATTTTACTCCGTGCCAGAACGCTGACGTGTCCGCTCGTTGTGTTTCATTTGGTATCATTAGCGAACATCAAGTCGTGCAAAAAAACGTCCAGCTGTGTGCGAGTGAGGATGTTTTGGAGATGATCCGTTCTTAGGGTCGAGCGGTTTGTCACACTGTGAGACCCAGGTCGGTGTTGAGGCAGGATGCAGGGCGTTCACCGCTCCCTCTTCATCTACGGTATCACATGAACTGACTGTCAGTTCTGCACAACGGGACTGCTTGTCTCCGCTCTGGTCTGTTCTGGGAAGAACCGGTGTTACACGCACAAACCTGAGATGTATCAACACGGAGTAGAATGGCTGGATGTGTAGTGAAATCTGTATATATTAGGTACAAGTCAGGGGCTGTTCTCTGGGCTGGGAAGTCCTCCATTAACTTTAAATAAGTCTGATAATAAACAAGCTAGACGAGAGAAAAGCTGAAAATACAGAATATATTGAAGCCTTCGATGACGCTTATTTAACCAAACCAAGGTTCCACTAAAAACCTTTTTTTAATATTTATATCCCTTTTTATTCCTAGTTTATCAAAACATATCTGTAGCTATCGGAGATGCGTGACACGCTCGGTTCCAGTTCCTGTTTCCGTGGTGTGTTGGTGGTGATCCAGTGTGGCTGGTGGCGGACTTGATTGCTTCTGCTTCTGACAGTGAGTCTGTGGTGCTATCCTGGCCACGCTGCCGCCTGTCTCCTTGATGGCGGCACGTTCCCGAGCAAAAGTGACAAGCGCTTTGGCGCCCATGCAGATGGCCCTGCTCACAGCCATCACCCACTCTGCAAACCAAACCGCCAGGGACGGCGCGCCAGCCCTACCCCGTTCCCGAGCCCGCCCCTCACCGCTCCTGTTACTTTACATATGTGCGTCCAGGACCGGAGGAAGAGGCTTCATCTGGCTGCCAGTTATTATCACACCTTTTGATGATTGAGCAGACACGGTCGATGTGTAGCATCTTTTTTTTCATGATTCAGATTTTAGCATCCTGTCAGACCAGACGAGCATCTCAAAAACAAACGGGGAGATAATTTATTTCAGACGCAGCTAAACTGCGTTTCATCACTAATGTTGTACATTTATGGCTTGCGAAACAGTCCAGTCGCCGCCTGTGATTTTTACAGATGTCTGTCTCTGCCGGTCTTTTGTCTGTGTGCTTTTGATATCTCCCTCTTTGTTGTTTCCATGACAACATGGCAGGACAGGCATTGATTGACAGGGATCGTCAAAGGGTTCCCTGGCGACCTGCTCATCGCTCGAAGCCCCTCCCCTGCTGCAGTCTGTGTTTTGTCACTCACTCAGGGATATTTCTGCTCTTTCTCATTCCTGCTTCTGTCTCGCTGTACGTGTGTGTGCGTGTGTGTGTGTAAGTGGGAGGGGGGGGGTGTTGAGTGTGTGTTTATGTGTGTGTATTAAGCACTGCCAACTATTGGGGTTTAGGTATTTGTTGGCTGCAGCTGACGTGAATGACTCAGCTAGGTAATTCCTACTGTATGTTTGCACTGTTAGTGCTGGCTGGTGAAGAACGGATCGCCATCCTGCAGGACGCCGTGTATATTAAATGCCTGATATGCATTGATAGCCTCGTGTTCTAGAAGCGGGTTACTGAGGGGGAAAGGCACTGTAACAGAAGACTCTGCAGATGTGTTGTAGAGAGTACATCATATAATGCTAATCTGCTGTGTTAGGGATTTTCAGGAGTTTTAGAAACTGTCTCGGTCTCAGTCTGTCAGTGGGATTGAAGCGCAGCCAGGTTCTCCTGTAGTGCTCTCATTTCACTGAAATCCTGTCAGGCGTTGGGGGAGTAAGTTGCTCATTTAGAGAAGGGGTGTATCAGCAGCACTCTGCAGACGCAGACTCATAGGCAATATTATGGTCGGTGGGTTCAGGTTTACACTGTAAGAGCCAACATGTATGAGCTGCGGAGTGTGTAAAGCGCACACAAAGGCACGGGAAGGTGAGCATGGAGGAAACATGCTTTCACAAACAGGCACTTACCGAGGCACTTACTGATGCACACACATGCACATCATCACACAGTCACAGTGGATGGTGCAGCTGCTCACCTCCCCCACCTCCTCCACCCATATCCTCTCAGGCAGCAGTAAATGGTGCCAGTGTATATATATCAGGTATTATGTCCACTTAGATTATGATATGACAGGTTAGCGTGCCGTTTGAAGCTGACAGCACATCTGTTTCATCAGGAAAGATTGATACTGGCATCTAGGACACACATCTCACCATGCAGGAAGGAGATAAAGGAAGAAGCTAGGGGGCTGTCTTTCCTGTCTCCCTGCCTCCCTCACCCTCTCCCTCTCTTTTCTTTCTCCCTTTTTTCCGACTCTCCGCTCCCGCCCAGCAAACCTCCCGCTTACTTTTTCTTCCTTCCCCACGTCTTCGCTTCATTCGCTTGTTCTCCCCCTAACCGCCTCCTGTCTCTCCTACTTATTGATGCTTGCTGTGTTTTCCCGACGATGCAGTTGTACACACACACAACACACACACACATACATACAAATACACACAAACCTTATATCTCTTTTAGCTTAATACATTTCTCACTTGTACAAGTGTTACGCTGTAGTTTTGTTTAGTTCCATTTCTTCGCCACTTGATATTTCATCACTTGTTTGTGTTCCTCTTTTAATCCCTCTTTTTGTTATGTGTTGCCCGTGCCGTTTTTGATCACTGAACAATAGTGGATTTTGCAATCGTAGAGTCGTTCTGCTCCTCACTTCCTCCCTCATCACTGGAGTGTCTCAATCCAAGTACCATTTTTTTTTTGCAGTTTTTTACTTATTATCTCGAATGGAAGTGACCTTCAGATTATTGGAGTGGAATTGGTTAGGGAAAGCTGCAATACCTGCTAATCAGTGTTTTTTTTATTTTTTCCCACCTCGCGATCTGTTGCGCAATCATAACATTTGAGTAGTTGAACTTCAGAGCCTGGATGATTGAGAGGCAATAAAAAGCTGGAGGAAGAGAGAACGAAAGAGAAAGGGGGAGTTTAACATGCAAGCATGCAGCTAACAAGGCCAAACACCCAGTCATTTCCTGGGGAACATGAGGCATGTGTGGAGGAATAGGGAGTTGGGTAGGAAAAGGACAACTGTCAGAGCTCAGTGATTTATATTTCCCTTGGAGGCTTTTTCTACCATGGACTCTCCGAGCCACATGTGTGTGAAATACTCCAAAAACTCATGCATGCATGCATACGGACACATGTGCACAGTCACATTGACAGAGCCGACATCATTGTGTATTCTTTCCATGTTATTTTGACAGCTCTCCTTTTACTGTGATGTAAATCTTAAATTTCACTGAGCTGACCCCTTTGTCCTCTCTTCTTCTCTCCCATTATTTTCCTTCTGTGCTGCAGCGTACATGCCCGAGGATGAACTCAAGGCAACCACTCACAATGAGGAAGAGCACCTTCAAGATGATGGCCTCTCATTAGACGGCCAGGACACCGAGTTCCTGTGCAATGACGATGAGGAAGATATAGACGGAGGCCAGCCACCTAGTTACAGAGACTCTCCGCTAAGCAATGGCACCAACCCTGATGCCGGATACGGGTCCCCGCTTAGCGATGCCAGCGATCGACTCACTGACTTCAAGAGCTCCTCCTCCAGGGATGGTCAGGAGAGGGAAGGTACGACGTTGCCCTTCCGCCCCAGCAACGGCCTCTCTTTCCAGGACAGCCTGGCTCAGATGAAAGCCGTCTATGCAAACCTCATCTCAGATGCCTCTTGGTCCAGCATCACAATGGACATTATGAAATCGAAACCCGCTGCAGCCGGCAGTGTCAACAGTGCCCTCACCAGTCCGGAGCCTGCCTCTGCTGCCTCTGTCCCCACAATAACAACAACTATAAACAAGAGCAGTGGGGTCAGCATGGCCAATAGTCATCACAATGGCAGGAGCTCCAGCACAACTGTCAACCACATAGGCAGCGCAAGTGGCAATACTAATGGCACAGCAGCTGGCTCTGTTAGCAGCCATTGTGCAACCAGCAGCAGTGGAAGCAGCAGTGGTGGCGCAAGCAACGGTAGTGGTGTAGCCTATGACTGGCACCAGGCAGCACTTGCCAAAACTCTCCAGCAGACCCCCTACCACCTTTTACCAGAGCCCAGCCTCTTCAGCACAGTGCAGCTCTACCGGCAGAACAATAAGCTGTATGGCTCTGTATTCACTGGTGCAAGCAAGTTCCGCTGCAAAGATTGTAGCGCCGCATACGACACGCTGGTGGGTTTGACAGTCCACATGAATGAGACGGGCCACTATCGAGACGACAACAAGGACAAAGAGGAGGATCAGGGAAAGCGCTGGTCCAAACCGCGCAAGCGCTCCCTGATGGAGATGGAAGGGAAAGAGGACGCTCAAAAGGTGCTGAAGTGCATGTATTGCGGCCACTCGTTCGAATCCCTGCAAGATCTCAGTGTTCATATGATCAAGACCAAGCATTACCAGAAAGTGCCTCTCAAAGAACCAGTGCCAGCCTTGGCCACGAAACTGGTGCCCACATCAGCTAAAAAGCGAGCGATGCAAGACGCTATAATTTCCCCATGCTCCCCAGACTCTGTCCATATTGGTAGCGGAGGTGGCAACGTATCCCTCGGAGATATCGGCAAAGATCCAAAAGCAGCAGCTAATCCCTACGTCACGGCAAACAATCGATACGGCTACCAGAACGGTGCGAGCTACACATGGCAGTTCGAGGCTCGTAAAGCTCAGATCCTCAAATGCATGGAGTGCGGGAGCTCCCATGACACGCTCCAGCAGCTGACTGCCCACATGATGGTCACAGGTCACTTTTTGAAGGTCACAAATTCCGCATCCAAGAAAGGCAAACAGCTGGTCTTTGATCCCGTGGTGGAAGAGAAGATTCAGTCTATCCCGCTGCCGCCGACCACCACCAGGCTCCCGGTTCCTTGTATTGTTAAGTCCCAGCCGGTGTCCCCGGCCCTCTCCTCTGGTTCAGAAGAAAAGAGGGAGGTAGGTGAGGATGAGAGGGTTGAAGGTGGTGAGCCAACGGAGAAAAGAATCAAGGAGGAGAGAGATGACTCAAGTGAGAAATCTGAGACCGTCACCACGTCATATAAATATCTTAGAGAAGAAGATCTGGAGGAGGCACCCAAAGGAGGGTTAGATATTCTTAAATCCCTTGAGAACACAGTATCCAGTGCTATAAGTAAGGCCCAGACAGGCACGCCCACATGGGGAGGGTACCCGAGCATCCATGCAGCTTACCAGCTGCAGGGTGCCATGAAGAGCTCCGCTACTTTCCTGCCCCCAAACATCCAGAGTGTCCAGATGCAGCCGATGTTTAACAGTGGGATTCGAGGTCTAGTGACTGACCCCAATTCAGTCATCCACTCGCCTCGGAGCCCGTCTTCTCCCACTCCCCTCAGGAGCAATGTCACTGCCATGGAGGAGCTGGTGGAGAAAGTAACAGGGAAAGCTGCCACTGTAAAGAAAGAAAAGGAGGAGAAGATGGTGGGCCTGGAACGATGCAGACCCCCTTTATTAGTAAAATCCCCCTCTCCAGCACTGAGAGAGCAGAGAGAGCAATTAACCTCTCCGAATGACCTTTCTGTTGGTAAACTGTCTGGAATGAGAAGTGGCAGCCCAGGCAGTGTAGATTCAGAGCTCATCTGCAAGAAAGAGCCGAAAGAAAGTCTCGTAGATGCCCATAACAACCATTCAAAGAACGGCTCTGAGGCGTGTCAATCCCCGGTCGCTAACGGCAACAGTCTTGGCATCATCACCGATCACTCGCCGGAAAGTCCTTTCATCAACCCTCTCAGTGCACTCCAGTCAATCATGAACACACACCTGGGTAAGGCATCCAAACCAGTAAGCCCCGCCGCCGACCCGCTATCAATGCTTTACAAAATCAGCAACAGCATGATGGATAAGCCGGCTTTCAACCCACCTCCTCAGGGCAAGACGGCCGAGCCCATCAACCATTATCAGCTGTATGAAAGCAGTGACCAGCCCATAGACCTGAGTAAACACAAGTCCAACACTAACAGTAACAATAACAACAACAGCAGCAGTGTGCTCCTCACCAACAATAGTGTAAATGGTAACAAACCCCTCATCACCCTCCCTGACACCATCCCCTCTCCTCTGAGAGAGAACGCTCTGATGGACATTTCCGATATGGTGAAGAACCTCACTGGCAGACTGACGCCCAAATCCTCGACCCCCTCCTCTATCTCCGAGAAGTCGGATGCCGATGGCAGCGCGTTTGAGGATGCCCTGGAGGAGCTCTCCCCAGTACAGAAGAGAAAAGGGAGGCAGTCCAACTGGAATCCACAGCACCTCCTTATCCTGCAGGCACAGTTTGCCTCCAGCCTGAGGGAGACCCCGGAGGGCCGCTTCGCCATGACTGACCTGGGCCCTCAGGAGAGGGTCCACATCTGTAAGTTCACAGGCCTCTCCATGACTACCATATCCCACTGGCTGGCTAACGTCAAATACCAGCTGAGACGGACTGGTGGCACCAAGTTTCTCAAGAACATGGACTCGTGCCAGCCTGTGTTCCTCTGTGGTGACTGTGCCTCTCAGTTCAGGACTCCCTCCTCTTATATCAACCACCTGGAGTCTCACCTGGGCTTCAGCTTGAAGGACCTGTCCAAGCTGTCAGCTGAGAACCTACGGGAGCAGCAGGCTGCCTCAAAGGTGATCACAGACAAAATGACATTCGGCAGCTCCTTGTCAGCCTTGACCATGCCAGACGAAGACATAGGCTCCGTGTACCAGTGCAGACTTTGCAATCGGACATTCGTCAGCAAACACGCAGTCAAACTGCACCTCAGTAAGACCCACGGCAAGTCTCCAGAAGACCACCTGGTGTTTGTCACAGCTTTGGAGAAACTGGAGAAGCTAGACAAGATGGAAAAGGTTTAAGCAGGGTCTCGAGCTGAGGGTGGAGACTGTGGAACTGACTAGAATTTCATTGCACTAAAATGACATTGTTCACAGTTACTGCACTGGGCCAAACTGAGCCGCCAGAAAAAAAATCAGTCTTATTATGTTTTGTTGTAATAACTGCCTGACTGGACCATGTCTTCTCATGTTGATTTGTTTGTTTTGTTTTGCCAAACTTTTTTTTTTTTTACACTTATTTTGTAATATATTTATATGCTATTTGTCTGATCTGTGCATGTATTTTAGTGAATCAAGGTTAAACAAAAGATTTTAATCTTCTCATGGCAAAAATACAACTACTGCTTCAATGGTTAAAAATGGAAAAAGAATTCGGGGAAAAACAGAAAAGCTGTATAATACTTGATCTGAAGAAGATGAGAATTAAATGTAAACACCAAAAGATTGAACGAATCCCCCCCTGAAAGACTGAAGAAGCACCTTAGACAGTTGAATTTTGCATTTGTAAAGAGAACATGTTTTGAAACATCCTGCATTTGTCAAAAATCAGATTGATTTTAAAAGATTATGGATTATCCCCTATCTTTTTGGGTTCCTGTCATTGCAATGTTGGCCTGCTCATAAATCTGTCAGTGTATTCAAAAAAAAGATCATGTTAATCTTTGGAAAGACTGAAAAATCTGCTTCCGGTTTCGAGTCAGTAAAAAAAAGGACTGGCCATAAGTATGCAAGTTTTTGCTCCAAAAAACGTTTTCCTTGTCGTGAGGTATCAGCTGATACAAACTTTTCAGTCGTATGGTTTGGTAAACCCTTCTCTTTCTGAATTGTGTTGCTTTAATCCAACTGTAAAGAGAATTGTTCATGACGTGTAAATGATGACCAGTGAAATTTCAGTACTCCACCAGACATATCTCACCATTTGAAAAGGCTCAACATTCTTTGTATCTTAAGGTGTGTTGCATTCTCTAACTTTTATATTGTCATTTTATATACAAAAATGATAAAAACTAAAAACAGATGGTGTATATAAATATATGCTGTAGAGCTACAAAAACGTCCTTTTTTAAAGAAAAATACAAATTTAGCTTCTTTGGCTTGGTTTACAGAAATGATTTTAATTATACTTGCATCCAATTTGATGCATGAAATGGTGTGGAAAATAAATAAGCGATGCACAATGACTATACATTTCAATGTTTTATCGACAATATTGTAAAAAAAAAAAAAACTTTCTAGCACCGATTAGTTTGTTTCATTTCTTTCTCAATTGTAAAATAAACCCCAAAGCAGTTGTTAACAGTCATACATTTGTGGTTGTGTATTCATTTGTCATGATGGTGCACCAGATTCAACATGTATAATACTATAATACTCTGTAGCATTTGCTTTGCTGCAAATTAAAGCAATCACACCGATATCAAATCCTAACCCAGTGTAATAAGATTTTTTTTCTTTGATTGCACGTATCACAGGGAGAGGGATCATACATCATGTACGTGTCTTTCTATGAGTATTTGTCTGCTCTTTTTAACAGACCTGCTGTTATGTTGCCTAATGGTAAGAGGACAAGAAGAGTCACTGGTGTCATACTTGTAACTGATGACTGAGCCGTATCACACAACTGATGATTATTTTAATGATGAAATGATGGGGATGATAAGTCTTTAAGGGTGCCTATTGTGCTGTAAGAAACCCATGCTGAGCTTGTGACTGGCCTTCGGAGGGCCCGTTTCTGAAGGACCAGTGTTATATTAATGACGGCAGTGTGCTTTCGGTCTGTCTTCCCGGAACCAAATCAGATGGGTGTCTGTTCTGCTTGATGTAGCCTCCTGACCGGCCAATAAGTAACTCAGCTATTCAAAACACACACATGCAGCGAGTTGTCTTTCCTCTGATCAACTGACTTGACTAAAAAAAGGGAATGCACAGATTATCTTTAGGCTGTATATTTAAAAAGTGACATTTGTGAGGATTCAACATAGCAAGCTTGCCAAGCTATAATTAAAGCTATACACTGGTTGGCATGATATTGATATTGATCTATAAGGTTCATCATTCATCCGAGCTAACATCGTGCTTCCCGCCGTCCACAGTAAATGTCATTGTTTTAACACACTAACTGTTTTGTTCAAACGTCAACACCGTCCTGAAAAGGTTTACTGGCTGCACCTTGTTGGATTTCTTCTCAACACCATTGTTTGGTTGTCAGTCAGAAATTTGAGAATTCCTTTGTCCACCTCATTGTTGTGTTTCCAGTTAGTTCCCTGCATGGCGTGACAGATTTCTGCACCACTTTGAGTGATCAAACATACATGCATCCACCTTTTCTTGCAATCGGAGCATTTTTTTTTCGTAGGTTTGCGGTCCTGCGTGCGTAAGTGTGAGTCAATTCCATTTACACCGATGACTTAACATTCGGCCTTACTGAGAGCAGAGAGCTACATAACGTACAATGACCTCCAGATGACCCCCGGCCAAAGGAGCTGTAAATTGTGGGGTTTTGTCCTGAGGCAGCCCTGCAGGTAAAGCATCTGCACCAGGAATTTGATCTCTCATCTCGCCCTCATGTCTCAAGTTTCTGATAGAGTACTTACAGTACCCGCCTTTGTACGGATGAAGCCATGCTGCAGTGTTATGACTTCCATTTCTCACACTCACAACATGTCTTGCGTTGGCTGAGTCAGTCACACACACTCTCTCCCGGCTATATTAGCATGAGTGTCTTTGTGCAATTACACACCTTCTTGATCTGGCTGCACCTCGCTGTGTTGATACATGGATTCGGTGACAAAGGAAACACAGCAGAGGGCAGATTAGCCTGGCTGAAGATGCAGCTTCCCTCAGAAAAAGGGGCTGCTAGAGTTGGGTTATAAAACAAATAAGGCAGATAAACAAGCAACATTTGGAGGAGATAGTGTTCCCTGCACACCAGAAATAAAAAAACACCTTGTAGGTTTAATACCCCACAGCTAAACCTGTAATTTTGCTGTGCCGTCAGATAGCTGCTGAGCCGATAGAGACTCTTTTCTGCTTTGTTAGAGATCAGTGCACTGTTTCCTGTGCGTATTCTATGTAAATTACATGCGATAATCGCCACGCACGGCACAATGCTGGTTCCCGTGGTGCAAACGGAAACCGAGAGTAGATAAACGCAGGCTGGGCAGATTTGCATAGCCTTTGTGTTTTGGGCGCTGCTGAACGTGAGCCCTGAGGATTGGTAGGGCTTTCCTCGAGGTTTTGTATAAGTAAATGCCTGCTTCCTCTCAGGGCTGGGACCATTATGTACAGCAGACGAGGGTGGGTGTAGACAGAGGGCACAAACGGAATAACAAAATTACCTGGGCTGGTGGGAACATGAGGAGGGAGTATTAACCCCCATAACTCGTGTCTGCCTCTGCCTAGATAGAACAGAGGTATATTGTTGCTGGCGTCGGAATGCGGTGCTCTCCTTCGCGCACGGAGCCGACACATGACGGCACACCGAGTCCGTTTGACCCGTGTCATCTGTTTAAGACAATGTCAGAGAGGTGGCGCTCCGTTGTTAAACTCACACACATGTGAAGGTGAATAACTGAGGGCATGTTTGGACCATCGCTGGTGGTGTTACATGCTTGGAGCTTCCACGTCCGAAGCTCCAAGTTGTCTTATGACCTTGAACGTATGCGCGCTCAGTGGAACTACACACACCCTCGTGGTTTTCCGGGTCTTATATCAGGCTGCGTTTGCGTGCGGTTGTCGCTCCTGGCTCGTGTGATAGCAGCATGAAGATCATCGTCAAACCCGGGAAACAATGACAAAAGCTCCTGCTGAGGATCTGGGTGTGTGTCTGCCGTCTATAAAAACCTCCAACTTTGTACCCGAAACCAGACGTATGGTTTAATACTCTTCTAAAATACCTCAAGCCAAACAAACAATGTCTGACAGAGAGTCAACAAACAAAGCAACAACGACTGAGAGCCTTTGTAGTGGATCTAAAGTCAGAGCAATCTGTTTGCCTTCTGATATGCTGCTTTGTAGAAATCCCATTCAGGAGGAAGTTATCAGGATTCACGTGTTCTGCCTGCCTGAGACTATTTTTATTTTCGATTTAAGTCGGTTTGTGTTTGACTTGATTAAATTATGTTGCTCAGCTTCAGAGTGTAAAACGTGGAGGACCTTGGACGTTCTGCCTTCCATACACTGACCGTACGGGGCTCTGCTCCTGCAAAGGTGCTCTCAGTGAGGCGGAAGAGCGGAGCCATGAACACTTGATAGTCTTGTTATCACCAGAACTTAAATACAGATTAAAATGTGGCTTTTTAGACAACACATTTAATAAAAGCTGGTAAAAAATGCTTCAACTCCTCAGGATCACTATGTTTGCAATGCTGAATTCTTACACATATTATCAAATGTCATTTTGTTGGTGTGATTTTGCAATGACGGGGGGGTTATAAATGTTGTAGGACAATAACGATAAGAAGAAAGACTTCTTTGTCATAGTACAGATTGTATTGAAATAGATTTTCTGCGGCGCCTGAGGACCAACACCAGTTCTACCAGTGACTCACTCAGTGCACTCACAGGGTAGAGCGGAGGTGGACTTCATCGCGGTTTATACCTACGTCACATACAGCTGCTATCTGATTTGAAAGGTCGACAGCAACTTAAGCAAAGTTGACATACTTTGAATTTTGAGTAAAGTGCTCGGTGGTGCGCGAGGCCAACGGTCGACCTTCCCTCAGTCAGGTGCCGCTGCTCCGGTCACAGGAGAACACCGGCTCGCCGGTGCAGAGACGACTCACCACTGATCGTGTCTGTGCAGCCTCGCTGATGGTGGGAGCCACCGAAGCACCTGGGAAAAAAAGCCATGCAGATATAAGGAGAACATGCAAACTCCACAAGTTAAGGACGGGATGGCCGTGGCCTCAATCAAGGATCTTCCTCCTGTGAGACGACAGTACGAACCACTGGGCCACCGTACCACCATGAACACAACAATCTTGAATAAAAGTTTTAAACTTGGTGATATCGTTATGTTCAAAACATATAAATCCACATTGTTTCAAAGGCCACGACTTTACAGTATGACACTTGTGCCCCTTTAACTGAGAGTCTCTGAGAGTGTGGATCATGGCTGATTCCGCGATGGGAGGGTTGACCTGACACATTTGTCTTCGGAGAATGACGGTGTTTGACAACAGAAGTCTGATGTGGGAGATCATCAAAGCTCACCGAGCCTTTAATTATGATGAGGTGGTGGATGAGAACTGCAGACGTGTGTCACGAGGCCTGTCATTCATCACAGGCCCGGGAAAACCCAAAGTTTATAGCTGATGACATGTTTCTTCCATCTTGGTTGATGACGGTTGCACGAATGCTACACAGTCTGTTCATACACTCATACCAGTTATACAACCTTACATCTTTCTTTTAAGTTGGGTTTTGCTATCTTGTTTTATCATTTCTTGGACTTATATCCAAGTATATATGTATAATAAAATATAAGTAAATATACTGTGTAATATAAAGCAAACATACATACAGATCTGAATATGAGCTAATACATACTGTATATCTGTTTGCCTGATCACCTGGGGATATGTCTATAGCTGAATTAATAATCCGTATATCAAACATTAATGACATATTTCCCATTATCCGGTGTGTATATGTATGATTCAGTCATTGACCTCTCAGGGGTTTTTTAAGAATATGAGAACTACCATGTCGCTGTCATTTCCTATTTCAAATCAAAGAGGTCAACGTAAAAAAATGTCTCAAAACCAATTTGTGTTTCAAAAAGACCCTTGAGAAATAGTGGCTTGTGTTATGTTTGATATGCACAAAGACACTTATCCCTTATCTATCTTTTCAGAGCGAAAGAGAAGGAGATAGAGGGTGAAGTGCTCCAGGAATCAGTGCTGCCTCCATGAGATATGATGCTGCTTGATTTTGATCATTGACATTTGCTTTTTCATGCATCCCGAAAACAAGGCCTGCCTTCCATTAAGGAATTATTCAAATGACCTTCAACAGTGCATGTTTTCCTACAGTTTTGTTGCGGGAATATGAGAACACATACTGACATCTCAATTACTTATGCAAGGCTCAGAGTAGGCCCAGTGGATGCAATCACCGTGTGTGCAATCCTCAGTCACTCCGAATCACAGAGGCTCCCGGACAGACACACATAATTCAGACAAGTCAGACAGGATTTGCATACAAAGACTAAAAACAAAAAAAAAAAAAAAGGAGAGCATAAATAAAAAATGCACCATCTTGAGGGGGGAAAAGAAGGTAGAGATTTCAGGGGAGGGGATAGTGATGGAGGGAGGGGAGTGTGGTAAATTGTTTAAAAAGGTCTTACGTGTCATGTTGTGTAAGTACGACGGTTTGACCGATAGATGAAGCTGACGCTGGACTTTTAGAAAAAAAACTTTTTGTTTACTGTAGTGTCAAAATATAAAATACATTTAAATGCACTTAAATTAGTTTCCTATTACTTCTCCCTGTGTTTCAATAAAGAGACTTTTTAGTACAAAAAGGGCAAATATATCAAATAGGAAACTGTCATATAATGTTACTCACCATCACTACGAGTCTTATATGGATCAGATACTGATGTCCATCTTTATCCCCTTAAAAACTGAGTTTGTTTCCTTCCGCCCTTCTGGAGGTGACACGCTGTCTTGTCGCCGGGTGATGGGCGGGGGGTGGTAGGGGAGTGGGTGAAGGGGTGGAAGGGTTGTGGTGGTTGAGGGCAGGCAGGGGAGAAGGGGTGGGGTGCATGGAAGGCTAACCCAGCATCACGTCATTAGCGTTGTGCGGCGGAGATGCAGGGGCACCCTGACACATGTCACGGACAGCAAGCCGAGAGCCCACGTATGAGGCTGACACGCTGCGCATAATTTATCCCGTGACATGATCTGCATGCCGAGTTGTTGATCTGTTGTGTTTGGTTTGGACATGGGCGCTCTGGCAGGGAAGACAGGGTGGGGGGTTGGGGGGGTTATTATGCAGGTGGGGGGTGCAGGAAGAGGAGAGCGAGGGCGAAGAGGTGGCAGGGTATGTGTGTGTGTGTGTTTTGTAGGGGCGCTGGGAGGCAGCATCTTGGTGTAGGGGCGACACATTTGTCATGTCCACTGAGGAGCAACACAAACAAGTGCATTCAAATTCACTAATGCAGACACCCACACTTTAACACACACACACACAGACACAACACAGCACATTCATGCTTTTGTGATATGCATGTTGAGTCACAGTGAAATCACAGCCATAATCTCGTTCTTCAAGACATCTGTTCATGAGCGAGACGTCTAATACTATTGAAGTGACCCTCTGTCATCTCATTGGATGTGATTGTTCTCCGAGCTTCGGCTGCAGCGTGGTGTTACAACACTGCTGCCACCACTTCTCATCAGCTTCACATAATTTTGTAGCTCGAGTGATTTAATAAAACGCGTTTGAAAACACACAGACACGAGTGTCGGCTTGCTTTTTTTTTTTTTTTTTTTCTTGTTCTTTTTAACCAAAAACACCTGAAAGGCATAAAAGCAATATTCAGTATTTCGCTAGCTTTAATTGGAAATAGTAAATGAACGTGTTTGTGTACGTGTGTTTCTATGTGTATGTGCATGCATGTGTGTGTGTGTGTGTGTGTGTGTGTGTGTGTGTGTGTGTGTGTGTGTGTGTGTGTGCGCGTGTGTGCGTGTGTGTGCGTGT